>VDFB02000015.1:562588053-562716842 GCA_007258455.2 Sequoia sempervirens | reverse complement strand
CCCTCTCTTTTAAACTCTCACTTCCACCCCCTCTCCCTCTCTCCGGACTCTCTCCCTCTCCCCATCCCACCCTACCTAGAAAACTCTCTCTCTCTCTCCCCATCCCACCCTACCTAGACAACTCTCTCTCTCTCTCTCTTAAAATTCTCCCTCCCTCTAAAGACATACATATACATACAAGCATAATACATATGTACATAAAATCCTACATCCATACAATATACATGCACTAGTACATATAGGCATACATACATACAAGGATATATACATACATTAACATTAACGAAGACATAACATTAACAAAGACATAATGCGAGAGAATTATAATGTGTGCGCATTATGTCTTGCTTGACATGTATCTTGGATAAGAAAAAATGTCAAAACTAGGACATAACGCGAGTGCGTTATAACACACTTGCATTATAACACACACGCGTTATATTTTTATTTGGGAATCCCCAAGCCTTAGCATTGGTACTTTCCTTGGAATACCAATCCAAAGGCTTGGAGGGCATTCCCAATGACCAGAGATGTGTTTTTGCAAATTCTACAATTTTTTTACAAAATCGGGTTCATGCTCACCTTCAAGATTGCATCTAGATCAATATCAACAAAATAGAACACATGGGTAATGTTAGGTTCTCTCTTAGCTATCCAACGATGTAATTTTTTTCACTTTTTAACAATGTTAAGCCTTTCATCCATAATTTCTTTTGTTTGTATGTCTCTTTTTTTCCAAAAAGTAGTGTTTGGTGTTTTTTTTGTTATAAATTAACCATTCATCAAAATTTCAAATAAATTACATTTTTAGAAACTAGACTCCATTCTACAATTTTTTAAAAAATTCAATTACCTTGAAAAATTTTTAGGGGGAGCACGGCCAAAATTCTGCTTTTCAAAAAGTGCCCACTTAGAAAATTAGTAAAAAATAAAATATTCATTAAAAAATTATTAGAAAAATTGTGCATCAACTAGATACTGTTAGCTAACTTTTGACCGTAGTGATTTTAAAAATACTACAAAAAAATTCAACGTGCTCGGGTCGTACAAGAGTTGCTATGCTATGTTTTTCTGACAAAAATAGCACCAATTTGTGCACGTCCCTCTTTTGAACCCCTTAATCTCAAAAATTTTCAAAATAAATTAGTAGTTTAAAAAGTAGACTCAGAGCACTTCAATCCTTGTTTTTGTTCCATCTCAAAATTTTGAGTGTAACTATCCTCAATTTCAGGTCCAAGGTTAGTATTTCCTGATTTCAGTGGCCACTTAAGCCCCCTTTTTGGGAACCATCTTGATGCACTTACCCTTTTATTCTAAGACTTTTTATAAATTTTGAAAGTTAATTTCATTGCATTCCTACTATGTAAATAATAAAAGGTTTTTCATTACATTCTTATTATTTTGTAAAATTATAGGTTGGAAAACACTGTGTTATGAAACCTACAACCAACGTACTGTTGTAAGACCCTCTACAAGTAACAATGCAATTGGTTAGTCACTCCTCAGGTCAATTTGATTAGCTTTATGTATCCCCCACCTACAACTCCTCCCCGAGCTCTCCACCCTTAAGCTTAGAACAAGCACAATCATATCACTCACAATCCACTATGTTTTTCTAACCTATAATTATTTTGCGTATTTATTTTTTTGTCATATGAAGAAATTAAAACACCATTTTTACCTAAGTAAAATTTGTGGTAAATTTTGAAGGTGTCTTTCATTACATTCGTACTCTCTAAATAGAAAAAATATTTTCATTACAATAATTGTAGGGAGTAAAACACTGGGTGTTATGAAACTTGCAACCAACACACTGTTGTAAAACCCTCTACACGTAACAACCCAATTGGTTAGTCACCCCTTAGGTCCATTTGATTAGTTTTATGTATCCCCCACTTGCAAATCCCCCTTTACTCAATACCCCTTTGGTACCATTTCCTTTTTGAAAATAATAACTTCTATTTCTTGCAAGCCCCTATCAAGTAACCAATGATCCTATACACATCATGGAGACCTCCATAAACATGTCTTGTCCATTCTTTTAGAATCTCAATTGATCATCCTACTTCCTCATGTGAATAAGAAAGGCCTAAGCATTGTCATTCAACATCTCTCTCTTGTGTATATCATTAAGTGCTAGTTCATTTTACTAATCAATGCAAAGCATTAAAACATGAACACAAAACCTAATTGATATAGGTGCCATAACTATCTTCTAATAATGTACCCCTCCCTTGTTCATATGATGATGACATTAATTTGGTAGATAAACCCAAAAAAATTGTGTCACATCTTTTGTCAATAATACAAATGTTATTCTATACCTTTTACATGGACTTTGTGTTAGTATACACATCTTAGTAATACTTTACATGATTTATAGCTATCTAGGTATGTTTTGAGTGTATATTTGTATATTTTGAGGATGATGCATAAAATTATAAATTACTTCTATCTTGTGAATCCAAAATTTTAGAAATTCAATTTCTTCTTCATAATACTTTGGATACTAGTGCTTGACATTGAAGCTATCTCTATTTTTTCACCCATGGTTTCATGTTGTTTTAGATGTTGATATAGGACAATAATATTTTCCCACACCATAACATTTCTATGATGTGAGTCTTCTATTTGTCCATTATTACCCATATGCTTTCTTCTTTATGCCATGGACTTTTATTGACATATCTTTTCTTACTTGATGTGGCACTTATTTTCTTTTTTACTTGTTGCCATTTAGTAGCTATACAATTTCAAGTGCATACTTTTTTTTTAGTAATAACACTACGAACTATCTAATAATATCAAGTGCATTCTTTATTTTTTAGTAATAGAACTACAAACTATCTTATGTTAGCAAGAGCGCACCCAACCACATCAAAAAATTTAAGCAATTCTATTTTGTTAAAGAACAAAACATTTGGCCACCATGCAGTACTTGATTCTTTGGGGAGAACATAAAGTAGAGAGGGAAAAATGCATTTCATCTATTCTTTAAGAGGATAAAATTTCGTACATGAAAAGTTTATCTGTTGATAACATAAACTTTACATAAATTAGATGTAAAAATCTATGCTACATGGAAGGGTTGTCATCCGGAAATATTTTATACAATTCAAGATCATAGAAAAGAGGAAGATGGTCCTCTAATAGGAAGGAAAAAACCCTAAATGACAATGATCCATTCTCTACAATGAGATATTTTATGTATCTACAATAGTTTCAATAGCAACTACTCTTCTTGAGTGCTCAACATTTTCAGAATACTAATTTTCCTCTCAAATCCCAGGCAATGCTTTCTTTATATTGTGAATGTTTTCAAGTGAATTCTGCTCCCTCTATCCAAATTGGAGTGCCAACCTATTAAGACATCCAAAATACACATCAAATTTATATAGTTGAATAAAAGAAAAATAATTATTATTTTTTAATAATTTATCAAGTTCATGTCAAAGAATGTTACCAAAACAGTATGCAAGCCCACATATTTTCCTGTTGTTATATTTCTAGGACCGTCATCAAAGAAATTTTGTAGGGTAAAACAAACTTAATAAAATTGGATCTCATTTAAGGTTATCGTATGACAATCTTCCATGGACAAAACTATAAAAATAATTGATTAAAAGTAGTAGTTTAAAGAAAAAAATGCTCAACAAAGAATTCTAGCTAAAATTGTACCAAATAAATTTGAAAATGCATGATCACAAACAAGTAGATATAACATTTATATACCTATGATAATCATCATAATCATAGTCATAGCCCATTGCCTATATAGAGCCACAAACAAAATAAATGAATAAGAAATCCCCACAAAATTTGAGTCATATACTAATGTTCATTTCTACTCTTAGAACTCAGAAGAATCATATTTCCTAGATCATAACAAAATTATAACATACTATGATCCAATTACACACAATTAAATGGGTCATATGAGCTATTTCCTAAATCTACAACAAAAAGTCACCACAATTTCCCCTCAACCCAACTATCAATTTAAGCACCGAGAAACTAATTTAAATTGCAAATTCTCCAATTCATCTATGACCCCAATCTTAAATCCCCTTATTCTTACATACAAAAGAAACTCAAATGCATAGAGAATTCCATAAAAAAGAGGGAAAATGAATACTAACCTTGAGTCCAGCCATGGTTGTCCCATAATTTTTATACAGTTCTCCACAAAAATATATGACTTTCTTCACATCCACTCCAACTCTTTGAACCGCATAATCTGTCATACCCACAATTTAGGCCTTAAAAAATCACTGAAAACATAAATAACATAAAATGGAAATAATAGAACCATCATAAAATCTGAACATAAAAATCATTGTACAAATCTCAAACAAGCGGCTACCACTAAATTTTTCAACCATAAAATGATCGAGGTGGATCTCAAAACCCTAAAAATTTAATTATTCCAATTTCCCTTGAAATTGGCACCATGTCGAAGTGCTTGGCAAACTAGACTCAACAAAACTTGAATAGGCGAAAAAGGAGTTCATACGTCAAAGTTTGGTCAAACTAGGTATAGAGGGGCCAGTCAGAAAGGCAAAAAAATTGAATGACTTGAAATCAATTAGAAATGGTGTCAAATCAATTAGAAATGGTGTCAAAACAAAGAGCTCATCGACACAAACCCAATGCTACTCATTTCGTCGAAATCCGATTCCGTATGTCGAAGATATGGTCAGTCAAAGTTTGCAGTTTGACTAAGTTGACTAGGGTACCAATGATGATGTCAACATGCTGACGCAGCAGGGTTAGATGACGTAGACCAATCAGAATGTGCCACATGGCAGTCCATATAGGTGACATGGCAGGTAATAGGGCAGTCTAGTCAGCAATCTGTATGCACAGTTGGCAGTCCAGTTAGTTTCCAGTTGGCTTTGGTAGCAAATGAAGAGATGCCACGTGGCCCAATCAGGTGGTGCCACATGACACATCGGTGGCATGGTCCTCATCGTCGGTCATCATTTTACCTTCATCAGTCATTTATTGAAATTATAGGTGGGGGGTCGAACCCCCAACCTCCACCTTACAAGCCATCGATCCTCATTGTTACGCATGCGTCTTGTCTCTATCTACATTGGGCAGTGGGTTTGTTTTGTCATTTAAATGTATTAAAATGGTGAATAAAAAACAAGTGGCAAGGGTCGAACCCCTGACCACCAACCTACCAAAGTCTTTATCTACCATTGCACCGCTGAATGGTTTGCTAGGTATAGCGGGTAGTGTTGGATTTATAGGATGTTTTAAGCCCGAATTATTAACAAACCCCTTATATGGTTAAAACAACCAACCCCTATAAAATGGAAAAGGGAAACCCATGATCTAAAAAGAGGGGTTGTGGATGAAGCATAGGGGTATTTGAAAGGGGTATTATTGTTTTATTGTAAATTAAGGGGGATTAGTTTAAAATCTCACCTTAAAGGGGAATAGTCCAAACTTTTGGTTTTAACCAAATGGGATAAATTTTTGTATAAAAGGGTGATGATAGGGAAGGATTGAGGCATCAAGTTCATCCAATTCATCCATTGATCCAAGCATTCAGGATTCAAGCATCATTTTCGAATTCAAAATCCAAGTAATGAGATCTTACAGAGCATCATGAGAGAGGAGTTAGGATCACAAAAGCTCTCTGCAGATACTTTGGAAGGCTATGGTATTTGCACTTGATGGATTATTGATCGAGGTCCAGATTGAAGACTTCCCTCTTGGAAGGTTGCAGAAGATTATTGCATTTGTACTTCCAGTGTCAGGTAACCAAAGTGTTTGATACTTGACTTTATTATCGAATGGTGTATTTAGTTTTGTAATCAAGGAAAGATACCTTTGTGTCTAGTTTGCATTTAGTTATGATTTAAGAACTAGGACTGCATTTGTTGTTATTGTCAGAAGCACCTGTTCAGTGTGGATTCAGGAAGTGCTTGTAGGGCTTGAAACTTCCCAGCAGTGATAGCTTTGTATATGCAGTCAGAAGACCAGATGTTGTAAGTAGTTTGCAGGTTCAACATTAATGGCAATTTGATCACACTTATTGAGCGGATTTGGAGACGTAGCCCTGAGAGGTGAACTCCGTAATCAAATGTGTCTTGCTCTCTTGGTTTTACTTGGATGTTGATTATGGTTCTTTATTCTGCATTTAAACTAAGTTAAATTGGTTAAGTGAAAAGGCACTAATCAGTGAGCTTAGTAGATTGATGGATTGAGTTTACACATTGGATTCAAACCATTAATTAAAGATCTTGGCACAGATTTGAGATTAAGTAAGTTAAGCAATTGATTTCAAGTCTAATAAATGAAGAACTTAGTTGAGTAAGCACACTCTAGAGTTTTTCAGATCAAGTGGTATCAGAGCGGTTTCTGAGCTCAACTTGGCATGATATTTGTTGTTTCTTTGCTTTACTATAAGCTAACTAATGGAAACTATCTCTGATGTTTCCTATAATTGGACCCCTCCTTTTTCCTTTGAGGATTTTTTCTCCTACCTTGGCTTTATCATTGTAAATTAATGCAATTTCATTGTGAATGATGAGAAGTTATTTTTCTTATCTTTTCTTGCTCTAAATTTTTTTTGTTCTGCAAGTTCTGTACTTTCTTTTCTAGCTAGATTCAACTATGTTGTTTAGGTTTATTAAAATTTTACAACATGAGACTCACGATCTCTACCTAGAATGTCTTCCATTCATTTCTTTGAACCACCCACCAGAATAAAGTCAAAAATACCATAGATACAGCCTAAGGTGGTACCAACAATTCCAAGGATAGGGAGTGGGAGGCATGTGGCCCCCCAAGCTATCCAACTCCATTCCCCCTCAAAACCAATTTCATAAAAAAAAAAGTTGTTGAGGAGCTATGGAGTTACATAACACACTCTTCAATGTTTCTTTCTTCTTTCCTATATTGAAGATAACCATGGGAAAGCTAACACACCCCCACCTTACATGCCTAACATGAGATCCACCAAATTGGATCCTTTGTGATAATACATAATGTCTCTTTCCCCGAACCTTGAGAATGATATTTATTATCTACTTGTGCAAGATTACACTATCATAACTGCTTACTTTTCTTAGACCAAGATATCTAATTTTATCATGTCACATCATTTTTCAATTCACCTAAAATTACTTTATCTCTCTCGAATAAAAAATCAATTAAACGAGATATATATTAATTATTAGTGACATTTCTATGATTAAGATTTATATAAAAAATTATATAGATTTTTGGGCACCAACACATCACCTTCCAACCCTACTCTAATCGAATACAGTTACGACATGAAATACAAAGAAAGATAGGTGTAATCCATTATAGAAATTAACAATTCTGTGTCCTTCCTTGGTTCGAGTTAGGTGGAAAATGGCATTAACAATGAGACAGTTCACCACCATGCATGGAGCCCACACGCAGGGAGGACAAGAACCTTTCGTATTTAAAACACTTATCGTGTTGTATTCATTCCTTGTCGGTGGAAACGTGGTCAATGAGAGTAGGTGGGTAATGCCAATATTTTCAGGGATAGGAAATATCGATTGCATGGACCCCACACACATCAAGTTACCCAAACTCCTATTCACCACCTTTGTTTGTCCATCAATTGGTGGGTGATGTGTAGAACTAAACTTCAAATTAGTCTTCAACTTCTTCCGCAACGTCCTCTAGAAATACCCAACAAATTTGGTATCTCGATTTGAAACTTTGCCCTTGGGTAGACCATGTAGTCTCACCACCTCTCTAAAAAATAATTATGCAACATGAACAACCTCACTGGTCTTATGACACGGGATGAAGTGTGCCATCTTTGAAAATCTATCTACCACCACAAATATGGAGTCATGACCTCACTGTGTCCTCGAAAAACCAAGAACAAAATCCATGTTGATGTCTGCCCATGGCTTCTATGGTATAGGTAATGGCTGATATAACACTATATTCTAACTTGTTCCTTTTTCCATCTGACATACTTTACAACCTTTCACAAAATTCTTCACATCCTATTGCAACTATGACCAATAGTAATGTTCAAAACTACATCAATGGTCTTATCCTGACTGAAGTGTCCAGCTAATCCTCCACTATGTTTCTCCTTGATCAAGTTCTCTCTCATGGAACTCTTTGGAATGCACAATTGATTCCTTCAAAACAACATGTACCATCTTGGATTGTAAAATCCAACCATCTCGTCCTATCCAAAGTGATAGGCTCCATACAATCTCTCCAAGCCTCTGCAAAATTAGGATCCTTGGGATACAAACTCTTGAGTTCATTGAACCCAACAACTTCAATCTGCATTTATGTTAACAAATTCTACCTCTTGCTCAAGGCGTCTACAACTCTGTTCGATCTTCCACTCCTATGATTCAAAAACAATTTGTAACTTTGTAGAGATTCAACCCATTTCAAATGCCTTTGATTCATCTTTCCTTGACTATTTAAATATTGTAAAGCCTGATGATCATTAAATAAAACAAATTCTTTTGGCAACAAATAGTGTCTCCATTTCTTCAAAGCTTGAACTATAGCATAAAATTCTTGATTGTAAATAGAATATTTCTTATTTGCATCATTCAAATTTTCACTTAAGTAGGCAATGTGTTTACCTTCTTGACTCAAAATAGCTCCAATCGTGCTACCACTGGCATCACAATCTACTTGAAATACCTTGTTGAAATCCAGAAGTGCCAAAACTGGTTGCTCCTTAACTTTCTTCTTCAACAAATCAAAACTCTTTGTTTCTCTTGTACTCCACTTAAACTCTTTTCTATCCCCTCTCATTTTTTTTGTTAGGGGTACACAAATACTATTGAATCCTTTGATAAAACTCCTATAAAAACTTGCTAGAACTTGAAAATATCTTACTTGTAGCACTCCCTGGTGTAGGCCATTCAACAATAGTTCTCACCTTCTTTGGATCCATCTTAAGACCCTCTGCTAAGATCACAAATCCCAAGTATACCAACTCACACTTTACAAAACTACACTTCTCCAAGTTGATTAACAACTTTTCTTCCCTCAGCATCTCAAAAACTTTTTTGATATGCATCAGGTGCTCATCCAATTTCTTACTGAAAATAAAAATATCATGCAAATAAACAATAACAAATTTTCCTAAAAATTCTTTCAATACCTCGTTTATAAGTTGCATAAATGTGTTGGGTGCATTGGTCAGCCCAAAAGGCATGACTAGCCACTCGTACAAACCTATTTGGCTTTGAAGGTTGTCTTCCAATTATCTCCTTCTCTAATTTGGATATGGTGGTAACCACTCTTCAGATCTATCTTCTTAAAGTACTCAACTCCATTCAAACAATCCATGATGTCATCCATTTTTGGCAAGGGAAACCTATACTTTACAGTGATCTTGTTGATGGATTTGGAATCTAGACACATCCGCCATTCTCCATCCTTCTTAGGTGCTAATACTGCAGGTACTACACATGGACTCAAACTCTCCTTGATCAATCCTTTTCACAATAGCTCTTGCACTTGCCTGTTCAACTCTTCATTTTCTATTAGAGTCATTCGATGGGCTATCTTATTTGGAAAATTGGCTCCAAGAATTAGGTCCATCTGATGGTTGATCTTCCTTACTGGAGGAAAACCTTCAGGTACGTTATCAAAAACAATACCTTGGAACTCATTCAACAAATCTTGGACCCCTACAAGTACCTCACTATTTTCTTCTTTTTCAGCTCTAGGGATTAATGCAAAACACATATGCTCACATCTCATACCTTCTAGGAATTTTCTTCCATTGAAACCAAGCAAATTCTTGCATTAATGCATACATTTTCCTCTATCTCCTTCAAGGGTTTCAGCTTATGTCGAACACCATCCTTTGTCAATGAATAAGTGTTAGCATTTCCATCATGCACCACTCACGATCAAACTACAACGGTCTTCCTAACATGTGACAAACATGCATAGGTATGATATCACACAAAACCTCATCCTTATAGTTACCAATCTTAAATTTGATCAAACATTGCTCATTGACCAAATCCCTTTGGTCCTTCTGCAACCATGCTATTTGATATGGATTTGGATGCCTTCTCCTTTCCAAATGTAACTTAGTGACCATTTCCTCTAAAATAAGATTATTAGTGCTACCTCCATCAATGATAACATTACAAAATTTACCTTCACACTTAAATAAAGTGCGAAATAGGTTCTTCCTTTGGTATGGTTCCTTCTCCTCATTCAACAAGGCTCTTCTAACAACAAGGAACTCTCCCCAATTGAGCATCTTCATCTACATGGGAAATTTGAGCATTACCTTCCGGTCTTCTGTTTGTCTTCCCTTGATGTTGAGGAAAATCAAAGGCTCTATGTTCTTCTTCTCTGCATTGAAAACATGTTCCATGGAAGCCTCCTCTTCCCGATCCTCATTCAGATCTTCCTCTACCTCTATGATATCCATTATTCTGATCATGAGGGTGATATGAGTTATCTCCTTTCCGGTGTTGGCTAGTACTTGATCCTTCGCCCTTATTTTGATCCTCACTTCGGCCTCCATATGATTGTCTACCAGCTCTTCCACCATGATCTCCACCTCTTTGCTTGCCTTCAAATCTTTTGTTTAGTCGTTCTTCAACTTTCAATAAAAATTGATAAGCATCCTCAATGGTGGTCATTCTCACCAATGCCAATTCTTCTTGTATGCTAGGTTTTATCCCATTAATATAACAAGCTACTTTCTCCTTGTTCGATTCAAAATGTCCTATCTGAATAAGGACCTTGTGAAATTCCTTTGTGTATTCTTTCACCATCCTCGTTCCTTGTCTCAAGCTCTACATCTTCTTGAGCAGCTCCAACTCATAATCAACTGGAATAAATTGCTTATTCAGTTTTTCCACCATTTTTTCCCATTTAGAAATTTTATCCTTCCCTTGTCTTCCTCTTTCAAGCTAGATCTCTTTCCACCATATACTTGCATGACCTTTTAATTTTTTTTTACAAACCTCACTCGGTGAGGATCTTCAATCTCCTCAAACTCAAAAAATTATTCCATATCATTGATCCAACCGATCAACTCTTCAGGATTTTGAATTCCACTAAAAGTCAAAACCTCCATTTTGGGTCTCTTACCAATATGAGATATTACTTTCAGTAATCTAATTTCTCTTGGATCCATTTGATCATATTCTTCCTCTTCCACTTCCTCTTCAGTTTCATCTCACTATCATCTCTTTCTCGATGCACTTCTCTCCTTCGAACCTCTTCTTGCAAGGTTTCCAACTATCTTCTAAGGGCTCTGATTTCATCTCTAGGAGGATCTCTTCCTCCACCATCTTTGTCTCTACCTCTACCATGTTGGGCAGGTCTAGGAGGCATCTTGATCTCAACCCACACTCATAAGTCCTACTGCAATCAACCTCACATTGTACGATTTGTTTATTGACTCAAAACAATCCGCTCTGATACCACTTGATGAAGGGAACTCCCCTTACTAGCTCAATCTTATAAAAAACATAGATAACACAACCAAATGTAGGAAGAAAACAATATTTTATTATTTTGAAGTTGAAATAAAATTACAACTTTACATGGGCTTTTTTATTACAAAAGTATCAGCCAAACATGCAGATCGACCCTCAAACTCTATTCTATGATCTCATCACCCACATGCTACTCCACCACCTTCTCCCCCTTCTATGCTATCACTCTATGTCTATATATCTATACTCCTCCTTAAGTACGGCTTTACTTCTTGACATTCTTTTCCCCCATGTTGTCTTAGTGTCACCTCATCGTCTAATGAACATCAAGATCTTGTAGGAAGTTACCAAGTTATCAATGACTTTAGTTCCATTTGTTCACTTCCAACCATCAGCTTCATGTTTGAAATCATTTGGCCAATGATCACATTGATTCACAACAATGATGTGAAATCAACGAATAACATTGTGCCACGTGTCGCCACCTTACTCATTCATCTATCACCATCAATCTACTTATGTTTTTGTTAATTTTCTCTCCATCAAAGTGTCACGGGGAATTCAAATCCTCTCACCCCAATATGGCAAGGTCTTGTCAATGAAGCTCCCATCGTGATGTCAAATAGACTCGTCATGACCTCCTGTAAAAACATGTTTGTCTCCCCAATATCAAAATATTGAAGGGACTTGCAATCTTGTCATCCTAAAATCCTGTTGTCACCTCGATACACCTTATTGCTCTATTAGAGGGACTCCCAAATGGCTCCTTCTAATAACTTAGAGTCTCTTGATGTAGCTTTTCAAAATGTTGAAGGGACTTCAAATGTCGTCCTACCGATAAATGAACCTCCCTCTGATGTGAATTCTCCACAATCAATTACTATTGTTGCTTTCACCATCGGGATGTCGAAGAAACATGAAGTAAGGGGCCAATAAGCCAGTCCACTGAACATAGAATTCCAAATGAAGTCAAGGTGTAAACCTTAATGTTGTAGCTCAATGCCTGACTATTCATACATGGCAAACTTAAGTTGATTAGCCCTTATTGAAAGAAAATAACACAAATTGATGCAAGATTTCGTTCATACGCCCTGGATGCTCCTACATCATTATAAACCACCTAATTTTTATATGATACAATCATCTTAAAATTTAATTATAGTTTATGGTAAAATTGTATAAATATGATAATTTAATTTGGTTTCATAATCTGTTTTTATTTTTATTTTTTTGAAAAAAATAAAAAATTATTAATAGTGACAAAAACTAACAAATATAATAGATGTCTCAAAAGACTAAAATAATTGAGCGATATATAGGAGACATGATCAAAATAGAATGGATGCAAAGAGGGCCTCATCCCCAGTCCAACCTAAAAACACAACAACTAAGAAATAAAACATACAAACCCGCCCTTAGATCTAAGAACTTCGGTCCTCATGAAGAGCCTAAAGCAGGAATAGACTTTTTCCCTGATCTAACTAACTCCAATTCCCCACATTCCATGCCTTTCTTCCCTTAGAAGCCCATTTAGCCAAGAAATTCATTATTTTGTTCCATTCCCTAGGGATGTGGACAAAGGAGATAGAGTCAGAGTTTGAAGCCAGATGAAGAATTTTCTTCACAATCAAATCCACTCTCTAAGAAGCATCCTAGAAGTATCTCTTATTAAGAAAGGAGACAAAAATAATAGAGTTTGACTCATAAGTTTCCCTCTTCCAACCCAATTCATAGGCCTTCTCCAAAGCCTTCAAAATAATCAAAGCATCCATCTGATTATTAGAGTGAACCCCCATATATATCTGAAGAAGAATTGAACAAATCTCTTGTTATCATGAATGATTCCTCCAAAACCAACATTAGCAATATTTCCTCAAGCAGAGCCATCCACATTAATTTTGCGTATACCTTTAGGAGGGGGAACCCACTTACCCTTCTGATCCACCTTCTTAGAATATATTTTCCTACATACTTGACAAACCTAAGTAGCCAAGGGCAGTGAAAGCTCAAGGAGGGAAGAGCTATGCACGTCAAAAGAGGAAAAAGGCTCTCCCAAGTCAAACTTAGGCTCAATAGTTTCCTTAAGCATGCCTTTGAAGTTATACCAAACTTGAAAAGCAATTAGATTGCACTCCTGGAAAATGCATTTATTTCTCTCCAACCAAATTTTCCAAATAATAAGAGATGGACCCAACTCCCAATTTGTCAACAAAAAGGACGTAGAAGTTGGAGGAGGGTCCAAGTTCTCCCAAAAGTAATATAAGGACAAATAATACCTAAATGGTTGCCTCTAGATCATCTACCAAAGCTACCAAATTTTGATAGAAAGAGTACACTGAAAAAAGAAATGATTAGTACTTTCTTTACTGCACCAACATAGGAAAGAAAAAGACAGGCCATAGAAACATATTCTTTGAATATTCTCCTAGGTGAGGCATTTTTTATGACTCAACAACCACATGAACATATTGCATTAAGACCATCCAAACTTATTCCAAATATGCTTCCACCAAGGGTGCTCTCTCAATTTTCCATATTGAGATTCCACGACAACATAACCTTGGGTCGCAAAATACATACCCTTAGGGTTATGACCCCAGGCGAGAATATCCTTATCCTTCAAGGAATAACAAGGTCACTCTACAAGAATAGAGACTAGAGTATCTTGTTCTTCTTGAGAACCACCTCCAAGCCAACTTTTAGAATTACGCCAATGATATATTGAAGAACCCACCAAAGGAGAGGAGCTCTTAAACCTATCAACACTAGCCCACCCAACATTAACAAAGATCTCACATAGGGGCCAAAGCTAAGGAAAATTAGAGAGAACATGAGGATTTCCATCCCAAGGGTTAGTCCAAAAAAGAGCATTCTTGCCATTTTGAATAATCCAGAACAAACCTTCTTTAATGAAAGCCCTTTTTATAGTGCTCTAGATCATAGATCCCTTGCCACTCAATTTCATTCATGGAATGTCCTCATTAGTAACTCCTAAATATTTATGGTTCAAAATATGAGCCTAGGGATGCTCTAGAAATTTCCACCACCTCCAATATATTTTTGCAACTAAAGCTTGATTGTTCAACTCTGGCTTCTTGATCCCAAGGCTACCTTTCTCCTTTGGTTTGAAAACCTAATCCCAACTCACCAAACTCTATTTACAGTTTTCCATAGTTTTGGCCCATTAAAAAAATCTCGCAAGGGATTCAAGCTCTTTGAGGATTCCCTTGTGTGTTGAAAGTATCATGAACCTATACAGAGAAAGAGCTTGTAACAAAGAGAACAAAAGAGTCAATTCTCCAAAAAAACATAAGAAGGTCCAGTGATTAACCTTTGACCTAAATTTGTCCAGGATCTTCTGCCATTGATCCTTCTTCAAGATTCCAACACAAAGGGGAATACCTAAATAATCTATAGGAAGCTTACCAATCTAAAAATGAAGAATGTTGGAAATTATGTTCTGAATCAAAGCTGAAATATTGAAGAAAATATTAGAATTATCCTCATTAATTATTTGGCCAAATGCAACCAGGTATATATCCAATACTTTTCTAAAATTGATTGCCTCCTCAATTATTTCCAAACCCATGAGAGCAATATCATCAAGTTGGAGGTGGGACTGAGACTCCAAAACCATAGCCAAAATCCAACCCTGTATGAGGCCCATTTCCTTGTGTTGCTTCAACAGCCTCCCAAGACCCTTAACCATAAGAATAAATAGATAAGGGGATAGAGGATCCCCTTTCCTAAGCCCACCACAAGAAGCTAAAAAAATAGGCAAGGGAGATCCATTAACCAAAATAGAGAAAGAGGAAGAATTCACACAACTCATTACTTAAGAGACCCACTCTAAATAAAAACCAAAAGCCAATAATAATCATTGGAGGAAGGACCGCCTAACCCTATCATAGGCCTTAGATATATCCAATTTAACGAACATGGCCTTATCTTTAGAAGTAGACATAGAATGGATAGTCTCAGCTGCCACAATAATTCCATTCACAATTTGTCTCCCTTTGACAAATCCTCCTTGCTCTAGGAAGACCAAGGGGCTTAAACAAGTCTTCAATCTTTCCACAGTTAGCTTGGTAATAATCTTGTAGCTCACATTACACAACACAATAGGCTAAAAAGAATCTAAAGAATTAGCATCCTCTTTTTTTTGGAATTAAAGCAAGAAAGGTGGAATTAATAGCCTTGAGCATCTACTTGTTAATCTGGTATTCTCGAACAACTTCCAGCAAATCTACTTTGATAGTATCCCAAAAATTCTAAAAAAACTCTATGGTAAATCCATAAAGACTAGGGGCCTTACCTTCTTCATCTAAAAAGTAATATTTTCCAGCTCCTCCAAAGAGGCAGGCGTGAGAAGGGAATTATTCATCTCATCTAAAACCAAAGGAGAACACATGTCAAAACAAGATTCTCCTTGGCCATAGCATGCAAACTCACCTCTATGAACAAAGAGTAAAACCAACCACTTCCTCCAAAATGGCCTAGAATGAGTTTAGTTGTTCCCCTTGGGTCGAAGAGAGAGATGCTAAAATATTACCATTTCTATGCTCCTTCACTGAATTATGAAAAAAGGAAGTGTTCTTTTCCCCTTGTTGAAGCCAACTGATGAAGGATTTATTCTTCCAAAAAATCCCCTCCCATAGCTCCCATTTAGTAAGTTCCTTGGAGCATCTGGTTTCTTCTTGAATCAATTCTATAGCCATTCCATATTCTTTAATTTTGAAAGTTATACTATCCAAATGTTCCTGCACTTGCTTCTTCCTACTGCAAAGGTTACCAAAATTCATTCTATTCCAAATCTTAATCTTGTTCTTTACAAATTAGATTCTTTTGAAAAAGGAGAACATGGTACTTCCAAAGGTTGATCTCCCCTCTATCCACCATTTCTCCACCAATTGGTGCAAATTATGATCACAAAGCCACATAAGCTGAAATTAGAATGAAGGTTGTTTAGGCAAGGAAAACAAGGATGAAGAGAACTTGATTGGCTAATGATCTGAACCCTTCCACCCTAGGATTTCAAATGAAGATGTCCAACTATCACCAATAAAAACCTCAAAAAATAAAAATATATCAAGTCTCTCAAAGATAGACCCCTCCCCACACCTTTGATTATGCCAGGTAAAGTTACCATTATTGGGCTTAATTCACATCTACCAAATTAAGAAATGAAATGTTGTCACACAACAAGGATGAAGAGGGCCCCAAACGGCCAACTCCCCCCAATTTTTCTTCCAAATTACATATAGATTTAAAATCACCTGCCAATATCTAAGGACAAGAATGTACAAGATATCTAATAAACCTTATATGAGACCAAAGTAGTCTTACCAAGAAAATCAATAGGCACATAGATGTTGGTAATAAAAATTATCACACTTGAATCAAAGCAAGATGCCAAGAAGGAAAGAGAATTCATACTATCCATCCACTAGAGAGGCATGATCCTACAAGGGTCCCATAGACAAGAAACACCTCCAACCCATCCTTGGGAACACACACACTAGCATAAACCCCTCTTCCAAATTTTGGATGAAGACTTCATCATATCCTCAATAGGTAGTTTAGTTTCCTGAATGAATAAGATATCAATTTTGTGCTCATGAACCAAGTCTCGAGTAGCATTTTGTCTAAGGATGCTACCCAAACCCCTCACATTCTAGGAAATCACAATCATTTATGAGAGGAAGCAAAGTGAGTATCTAGGGTCTTAATCACTCCATATTCCACTAAATATTCTCCCATAATCTTCATCTTCTCCAAGTCCTTTCCCCCCTACCTTAGTCATTTTTTCACCCACACCTTTCTTTAAAGTAGATTTCGGTGGATTCCAAGAAGGGGCAAGGCTTTCCTCTTCCCATATCCTTTAACCCAAAATCAAATTCTAGATTAGTTATAACATTTGTATCCCTATGCTCTTGAGGGATATCCTCCAAGGGGTTAATTCAATTCAACCTCTAGGTCCGTCTCCAACTCCTAATCCTTTATTTTGGATGAAGTCTTCATCATATCCTTAACATGTAGTTTAGTTTCCTGAATGAATAAGATATCAAGTTTTTGCTCATGAACCAAGTCTTGAGTAGCCTTTTGTCTAAGGATGCTACCCAAACCCCTCACATTCTAGGAAATCACAATAATTTATGAGAGGAAGCAAAGTGAGTATCTACGGTCTTAATCACTCTAGATTCCACTAAAGATTCTCCCATAATCTTCATCTTCTCCAAGTCCTTTTTCCTCCCTACCTTAGTCATTTTTTCACCCACACCTTTCTTTAAAGTCTTTTGGTGGATTCCAAGAAGGGGCAAGGCTTTCCTCTTCCCTTCATCCTTTAACCCAAAATCAGATTCTAGATTAGTTATAACATTTGTATCCCTATTCTCTTGAGGGGTATCCTCGAAGGGGTTAATTCAATTCAACCTTTGGGTCCACCTCCAACTCCTAATCCTTTGCCCCAAGCTCTAAAAGAGCCAAAGAATAAGCAATTCTATCCTTGGGAGCCTCATACCTATCCAACCTTGGATTGGGACATTGAGGGAAATGGATAGTTGGGTCCACACCCTGAACATCTTGAGTCTCAAGAGGATGATCATGTTCCATTGAATCCAAGTATTCAAAAATGTCGAGGACATAAAACCTGTTACCTGAGAATCCTCTATGCATAGCTTTGTTATGATGATTTGCAACCCTTTCCCTTGACCGAGATTTCATAGGGATAAACCCATTTACATTCAACTCCTCATTTTGAACTGGAACTTTACCCTTTGCTTTAGAATTAGTTGCATGCATCATGATTGGAGAATGTTGGATTTTTTCTCCCAACTTAGGGTAGTTCCTTTGCAAATGTCTGAACTTGTGAAAATAATGACACCAAAAAGGGAGAGCTTCATAGTCTACCATTGTATCCAACACATGTTTCCCAATCTAATTTCAATGGATTTCGAAAGGGGGTTCCAATTAATTTCCACACATAAGCAAGAAAAGTAGGTCACCCTATGATCGAGTGTTTGATGGGATGGGCGTAGGGGCTTCCCCAAAATAGAAAAAATAGAATGCAAGATGCATTTACACAAGAACTCCATTGATAGTTGAGGTAGAAAAACCCAAACAAGAATTTCTGAGGGAAGCTCCTCTGTTGGATCAAAACCTAGATGCCATGGTTTGATAAAAATATTTGCCTGGTTATGAAAGAATGAACCTCCTTCAAAGATAATATTTTGATCTACTATTTGAGTGAAGACCACAAAGAAAAATTCATTTTCCTCTAGAATGATTTTCATATCTCCTTCTAGATTCCATTTATTATGGGTTCAAGCCTCCAAAAAAGGAAAAGAGATGTTGATTCCCATGAATTTGCAAATAAGAGTGTGCTAAAAAAGGTACATCACCTCATTCACCACTACCTCTAGATGAATCACCACCACTGGGCGATCTTTGCTCCTTTCCAAACACCCATTGGGTTTTGGATGCACTCCCTAAGATTGGTTGTTCTTGGAATCCTCTGTCACATGCAACATAAAATTTACAACCTCCTCATGTCCAAATGATGAGGAGTCCCCCTACAATATCTTTTTTGAATGAATACAAAAGAGAGCTCCTCATCCCACCTAAGGGCTCCATGCAACCTACCAACACCCTGTTTTGATCAAAACACATAGTAGAAAATAAAAATAAAGAATTGAAACAATAAGCACAAACCCTTGAGGAAGAGCTAGGGCTTCTTGAATGCACCACCGAACCACCCAAAGGTTGCCTCTACCCACATGTAACCTACACACCACCTTTGGGAAGCCCTACGACCCTCACAAACCAGTGTGAAAGTGGCCTGGACTACAATCAGGCTAGAAGTGGGGTCGTCACACCTCCCACAAACTCCCACACCTACCTTCATGTGTTTAATTTAGTTAATTACATATTTTTTGTCATACTTTTTTCAAAAGTAGTTTTTTCCTGTATTATGTACACGTTGAATTTGATAGGTATTATTATTCTCAAATTATAATTTTTCTCATGATTATTGTTCAAAATTATTTTTAATGTCTCATTCATATTGTAATATTTTTATAACTCTAGCAAGCTCAATGAGAAGACATACTTTACCAATAGAATTAAGTGCATAAATAGTCCATATTCTAATTTCAATAATTTTGGAGTTGATTAAATTTGTATCACTGAACTATGAGTTTAAATCTTAAATAAAAGGAAAAACATATATTAAGTAAATCTACATTTATTTTAATGGAAAATAAAGAAATGATATGCAAGGAAAAATATAAATGATGAACAAGATTCAATATTACCATCATCAAGTATAGAAAGTAGGTGTTCCATTTTTTTTACTCAAATGGTATATTATTCATGTGTAGGTATTACCACAATAAACTCAAGGTTGAAGGGATTAGTCTTTAAAATCATACTACACATTACTTGTGTTGTAAACTAACATAAATAAAAGAGAACTTTAGAGAAACAAAAATGCCTAAACCACCATCAAGCAAAGAATGCCTCCTCCAATATAGGAACACATTGCACAACCTCCTTGAGACATTTTTTTTCCATTTCTATTTGAACATTAAATGAGTGTAGAGACGTGGGAGTTATAATAAAATACTCATATTGAGCTTCTACCTCCTCCAATATAGGAACACATTGCACAACCTCCTTGAGACGATTTTTTTCCATTTCTATTTGAACATTAAATGAGTGTAGAGATGTGGGAGTTATAATAAAATACTCATATTGGGCTTCTAGACTTTAGCTTTAGAATTAAGTTCTAGGCCTATAATTTAAGGGAACTCATCATTAGAATTTGATTTTCATGTGAGTAAAGAAGGTTTTCAAAAGCATTAATGTACATTAATGGGAAGAAATTCTAGGAATTATAAGAGGAATATTTTATTTATAGTTTCCCCATGAGATTTGTTAATTTTATATTATTATTATAGAAAATAAACACAATAAATGTTACCTAAACTATTTTAATATGAGAAGCTATTTTCTTACAAGATATAATTAGAGTAATGAAATGAATTTGTGGAAATTTTCTGTTGATATTGTTTGGAGATGCTTCACATCCTCCTACTTCCATTGGTTTACATAGACTTTATTTTACATGAGTGCATGTTATTGGAATTAGAATATAGGGGAGATTCATATATTAGGAAATATTCAAAATCATAACACTATTGTGAATGAAAGGCCTTAATAGTTTATGTTTCCAATATTGAGTGTTGCTCTATTAATTATGATACAAGTTTTGCTTTATAGATTTTTAGTGCCCAAGCCATCTTAAGGGTGATTTTGAGCGATTTTTCATCATAAGTAACTAGAATAATTGGAATGAGTTGTAGGACATTTTTTTCTAAAATAATTCCAATGTAATGCTATAACTTAAAGGTTCAACAAAGAATTAGTTGATTAGGAGGCCAAATCTCATTTTTGTAGGTGAGAGTAATGACTTTTTCAAACACACTATTCACAAGTTAAGTTGCAACCCATAATTTTTTATTTTTTTAATAATATATTATCTAACACACAAAAAAACATTTGCTACTAGAATTTTACATAAATAATAATTCCATCTAGGACCTCATGTTTGCGATCCAATTAAAAGGTAGAAAATAAATAAAGAATTTTTATATTCAATATTATATACATATTTACAAAGAAAAAAGTACAAATGTATAGGCCTATTGGATGTATGAATCAAGGAGATGGCATGTGGAATATGTATAATTTTAACTCCCAATCACTCTAAATAAAGAGGTGAGTTAATTCAAAATGACTAATATAGATGCCACTTAACTACCACCAATCAAGGATTGATGAGGAAATCATGGCACTTGAGTACATCAAATCAAAGTTTGCACATGCCATTATTAGCCACCTAGGTGAAGGAAATTAAATATTTCTAATATCTTGGGAAAACTTAATTAACAAGGTACAATATTACACTTAGGATGAGCATTGTCCTAGGGGAAATGAAAGATATATGCCAACAATTTCCTCTAGTTCATCATCTAAATTTAAACCTAAGTCAACCCTTGTTTGCACAACATGCATCACACAATACTTATGGCAATTCATCTCAACATTTATTTGTTATGCATTTCAAAAAATTCATTTGTTATAAATAAGTGTATTAACTATTGGATTGTATCTTATCGGTTAGTAGAAAGGCAAGTATCGATGCATGGCATTAGGATTTCTTAATCTGTCAACTCTATGAAGTTGCAAAATGTAATAGAAGTTGGCTTTTTGGGTCAACACTTCTCAAAATTTGTTTTAAACCAATGGCAATTATTAGACTTGCTCTCTACTTTTGTGATATTATTGGCAATGTATATGAGAATTATATGAAAATATATAATAGGTCACAAGTAAAGCTTGTATGCTAAATTAGAAGAATTATTGGGTTGTGAATGTTAATCCTGTCATTATTTTTGGTAGCCATGTATGAGTGATCAAGCCTTCATATTTACCAAAAGTATATGTTAGCCATAAATCCCAAAGATATTTGTAGTGATAGATCATTAATGACCCTTGTCTCTATAAGAATTAATGCTTGTTACATTTTGTATGATTTTGCACATGATTTACTACTTATATGTTTGAATGTACCTAACACTACTCTCAATTAATTTTTCCAAGGAAAACTCAATTGTTTGTCCCTTTTAATTCTTCACTTTTTAAGGAGACATTCAATCTTGCTATAGAAAGAGGTTAAAAGAGTTGATCAACTAGAGTCCTCATAAATTTTCCCTTGAAACTCAAAATTTTAATAGATACTTAGATTTTAGTAGCCTAATGTCATAATTAATATTTTTCAAAAGAATTCATGAAAGTTAATGAGAAGAAATTATAGAAATTATAAGAAGAATTTTTATTTCTAGTTTCCCCATGAGATTTTCATTTGATATCATTATTATTAGGAACAAACACATTAAAGGTTGCCTAAATTCTTTTAATATGAAAAATTATTTTCTTACAATACATATTGAGGGAAATGAAATGAATTTGTAGGAATTATGTGTTGATATTTTTTACAGACACTTTTGGACTCCTCCTACTTCCATTGGTTTACACACACATTATTTTACATGTGTGCATACCATTGGAACTAGAATGTAGGGGTAGATTGGGAAATCTTCAAACTCACAACATTGTTGTGAGTGAAATACCTTAACAATTTATGTTTCTTATATTGATTGTTGCTATATTAATCGTGAGACCTTGTGCTTTATGGACTATTAGTGTTGAAGCCATATTAAGGGTGATTTTCCATTTGTCAACACAAGTGATTAGGACAATTAGAATGAATTATATATATTTTTTTTCTTAAACAAGTCCAATATAATGCTAGAACTTAAAGGTTCAATAAAGTAGTATATTAGGTGGTCAAATATCATTTTTTTAAAAATAAGAGCAATGAATTTTCTAAAGACACTATTCACAAGTTGAGTTGCAACCCACAAACTTAAATTTTGTATACATTGTCTAACAAAAAACACATTTTTTTGCTAGATTTTTGTATAAATAATAATTCTATCTAGGGCCTAATACATGTGAGCTAATAAAAAAGGTAGAAAATGAGTAAATAACATTTATATTCACTATTATGGAGCACATTTACAAATATATGGGCCTCTTGGATAGACAAACCAATGAGATGGCATGTGGAAGAGGTATAATTTTAACTCTTAGTCACTCAATCAAGAGACGAGTTAACTCAAAATGACTAAGATAACTAGCTCCTAACTACCACCAATCAAGGATTAATGAGATAGTGGTGGCCCTTGAGTACCTCGAGTCAAATTTTATACATGTCATTATTAGCCACCTAGGTGAAGGATTAAATATTCCTAACATCCTAAATAAACTTAATTAACTGTAGTGTAGAAAAATTTATCCCTTTTCACACTTAATTAGGAATTAATATTAAAATGAGCCTAATTATGCCTTAATTTAGTGTTGTAATATACATTTTACATATTCACATTAAGTTTAGGGCCCTATTAATTAAAATGGACTTAATTGTGCCTTATTTCTAGTGTTGTAAGATGTATTTATTTACATTTTCACACTTATTTAGGGCTCCCTTCATTAATTGAGGTTAAAATTCCTTAATTGTCCCCTTTAATTCAAATCCAAGCCTAATTTATTGCATTTTCCGAAGAGGTTACCTGACATTCATTAATGCCATAACATAACACTTCTTATTGAGCAATGTGTGTCCTAGGTGAGTGACCTAGAACCCATTCACCCTATTGGAGTATAATACCACTAATAGGGGGGGTGAATCAGTGGTATACCAATTTAAAATGACCTTGAATAAATCTTTCACAACTTTGAACATATAAAATGCAAGTTTCATGACAGTTCAACTATCATGTGTTGCATCATACATGCAAAGCTATCAAGCTTGATTGAACATAAAGAACATAAGAAAATCATAAAATCTGAAGACAACATAGAAACTCAAATGTTGAAAGATACACAAGACTGAATGTTTGAACATGCAGACCAAGTAGACCACAAATAATGAGAAACCATAATACAGTGATTTATGAGTGGAAAACCCTCATAGGGATTAAAAACCACTCGGGAAAAATTGCCTCACTGGCTTAGTAAAATCCCACTGATTACAAAGCCTCACTGGCTACCTTTTATGCCTCACTAGCTACACAACATGCCTCATTGGTAAAGGAACCTCACTAGTTACAAGTATGCCTCATTGGAAAATAAAACTGCCTCACTGGAAAAATGGTGTCTCACTAACAAAAATGTGCCTCACTAGAAAAATGGTGTCTCACTGATAAACCATGAATTTAAGAAAGAAAAATTAATTTAGGGGTAACCATAATTCTCTAAAATACATCAAATGACTTATTCAACATACATAGAACATCACTTGTCAATGATTACATAACACAAAAATACTTCAAAATCCCATTCAGAACATGTCAATATTTTTTGAAAACCACTTCAACATTCCCTACAAATTGAATCACACAAACACCTATAACATACTAAGAGTATTACACTTACAACTCCTTTGTATACATTGAATATAAACTTCAAACTTAATTCTTTCAGTGCCTCAATTTTTCTTCACCAATCTTCATCATCTGCATATGGGCATGTAGATATGTCTCTGTAGAACACACTCTCAACTCTTGTGCACACTATATTTATTCACACTAAGTTCCTTTTACATCAACACTACAATCTTACTCCTTATGCATATTGAAGTTGTAGGTTACTTCAAGTTTGAACCTCTCTAAAATCAACAATTCATGTTAGAATATAGACATTATGTATATGACCATTTAGATATCACTGATAAAAACTCATAACACAAACCAACCAAAAAAACATCTCATAGACCTTTTTATCAAATTTCATGGCCTTCTAGTTCATTCCAAAACCTACAACATGGCAGTTAGGGTTACACACAAGAAACTGCCTGCCAGTCTTAAGCCATAGAGGATGGACGTTAAAATTTGAATAAAGTTTAAATATTAACCATAGATATTTTCTTTCACGCTTGAGGGAGTTTCAATATGCACCATAGATGTAGATTTCCACCTGAAGAACTGGTGCCCTAGGGAAAGGGGCCAATTAAAGTATGGCATTAAACCCATTAGGTCACTTAAGTGGCCCTTAACCTTTGATAGTGAGTCAACTTCAAAATAGAGAAAAAGTGCTCCCCATCATAAACCATCCCTTAGATGTTTGAAGCACATAGAGTATTTAGGGTTTTAGTGATAGGGTTTAAGACCCCAAAGAATGATTTACAACCCCTTATTAAGGAAAAACTCTGTCTGATAAACACTATACAAACCCTAGTTTACTGTTGTAAGAAAATATAGAGTAGTGTCTTTTACCATGGTAAGGTTATCACATTCAAATGCTTCATAAGCTTGAGAGCATGTGCATTCTTGTGTTTCATTACATTAACATGACATCAACCTTCAATTTTGTGAAAGGAATCATTGACTTGATGTACTAGAGGAATATCTCTTGAACATGTATCAACACTTCTTAAATCACTTGTACTAGAGTTTCTTAAACATAAAAGACCAACACTATCATGGAGATAAGTATATCAAAGAGATTAGTAAACCATCACAACAATCAAAGATCAAACAATACCAATACCATGAAGTGACTATGACATCATAAGCATCATGACACCACCATTGTATCACCAATCTTTTGGACTCCTTGAAAACATGATCATCAAGATAGTTGAAGCATCCTAGTGTACATCTTGAACATAAAGCAACCATATGAAGGCATTGAGGTTTCTTGCTCCTGATATGAGAGGATCAACAACTCCTACACCACAACAACTTCTGACATGGATGAAGCAACTCCTCTTTCTCCTGATTCTTGTGCATCTCAAATCAACTCATTTGACATCAATGACAAACATCACAACATTTCCCATGGGTGAATGGGTCCTAACTTATAACTAGGACCTAAATTTAAATTATGTTTTTAGCGGTATTTTAACATATTCAAATCTATATTCACATGTCTAGCTTGTGTTATTTGAATTTTAGGAAATTAATGTTACATACCTATAAACATAAGGTCATTTCACTATATTTCATCTAAGTTTTCAAGTGTCCAATTACAAGAGCTACTTGGAGAGAATTTCATGAGCATTTCAAGGCATTCAAGATTAGATTTAGTGAAGAATTATTGCAGCAATCAAGATCCAATTGTCATGTCAAATTCTTCTTGCATCATGCATGTTTTTGGAGATAATATGATGATGTAAGGTTTCATGATTCATTCAAGCATTCAAGGACTTATATCAAATCAATATTCAAGGTTCAATATCCACATCCATTGAAGCCATTTCATGCAAGTTGTAGACCTACATTCCAAGATTCATCCAAGGGTTTTGTGAGTTGTGGCATTGACTTGTTCATTCATCATCCTTTTCATGCCATTTCAATTCATTTCAAGGTTTAATTACCAAAATGAGGTTTGACTAAGGAAAACCCCCATTCAACAAAAAGAAAAACACTTTTCCCCTCTCTTTGTGTGTTGTAGATTTGTAGGTTGAAGAAAAGTTGAAGATCTCAAAGTTGCAAAATTGAAAATTTGTCAAAGTTGTCACCTTTGTTGTCATCTCATGGAAACTCAGATCCTGGATTTATTTTTGACTATTTGACTATGGAAATCAGGAATCTGGAAGTGAAAACACAAGAGCAGAGGACCCAAAAATAGATTTTGGAGAGCCCTAACTAGGATCCATTCGCCATAGGGCGAATGAGTCCTCCTACAACTTTTGAAAACACCATTTTGTGAGAGACAACATTTATCCCTTCCAAATAGACTAGAAACTTTGTAGGTTCCTTCATTTTTATGCTTAATCTTCTAAATCCAATTGATAGATTGTATTTTGGAGATGATTTTCTATTTTTAATCTTTCTCCCCAAAGTGCTAGACTTATATCCTAACACAAAAAGGGAAATTACAAGATTCCTCAAATAATTCACTTACCTAAGGGTTGAAAGTGGATTTTGACTTGAGGGATCTCATTTCCTAAATGAAATAGAAGAATAGGTAGGTTCATTCACCCCATTTTGACCTTTCTATTTATAGCAAGTTTGGTGAAATATTCCAAATTTAGTATAAAACCTTATGTGTTTGAACCCTAACCCATTTTTCATTGTTTCATTTTGGTGAACTCGAGTTTTGAACATTCTAATTTCTAATTTGGAATGAATTCAAACCCTAAATCTAGGATTAAAATTAATTCATTGCATTTAGGGTTTCTAAATTTTGGCATAAATTTGTATTGCATTTTAGGAGTAAACTTGCATTTTGCATTCATTTTAAATCTGAAAAATTAAAAAAAAATTATATATCACATTGATTTTGCATAGTTTTGCATATTAGTGTACTTTTCATCATTCATATTAAAAAATTGAGTCAAAATTGCATTTAAAAAAGTGTAATATAGTTCATTTGTCATTAATTTTACTTGCATTAGATCATCAAATTTTGGAAAATTTAGTTACAGAAATAACAATATGAAACCTGGAATAGAGAACACACATAATCACTTAGAAATTGCATTTTTCAATTTTAAAGAACCCTAAACTGGGACCCATTCACCCCTAGGTGAATGAGTCCTTAAAGGCATCTTAAAACCAACTTTTCTAAGATTTTTTATGGTTTTCTACACTTCCCAAATCTCTTGGTAACCTCCTGTTTCAGTCTAGAATTTTTTAGGAATTTTTGTTTTATGCATCTAGGTCTAATCATCCATTTAGTCTAGGCATTTTAAATCATTTCAAAACTTATTTCAATAGTGAAAATCATCAGATATGTTAGAATTTTTTTTACATTTTGAAGCATTGCATAATTTGGATAGATTAATTTTTAGACACACATTCAAAATTTGCAATGTTAGTATCTTTCCTTTCCAAGTATGCCAAGAAAAATCTCACCAACAAGCATGTTAGTCATTCCTCCAATATATTTCCTCGTCATGAGAGTCTCTTAGTACAAGAGAGTGAAAATGTTGACACATTCCTTAATTCCACATCCCCTCATATCTCTCCTATTTGTGGGAATGGTGTGATAGAAGAAGATGCAGGCCTAGACAATGATGATAATCATAGTTTCTATTCTCCCAATACCTCCTACTTGTGATGAAGGTATTTTGGTGTTAGAAGATACACCCATTGAGAATCATGACAATCTTGAAAGCTCCTTTTCTATAAACTCTCCTACTTTAGAACATATTATGGCACAAGAGGATGAGATCATTGACACATTTCTTAACATCACTTTACCTAGTCTCCATTCATCCCTCACTTGTGAGAATGCTTTAGAGAAAGAGGATGAAATCATGGACAATTATGAAAATCACATTTGTTCTTCTCCTAATATCTCTCCTAGTTGTGAAGAAGATAGCATAGTGTTAGAAGATGCACTCATTGAAAGTCATGATAGTATTTTTTTTCCTTCTCCTAATGCTTCTCCCACTTGGAAACATCTAATTGAGAAAAGGATTCAATCAATGATAGTTTTTCTTCTCTTGATGCCTCCCCTATTTGTGATGAAGTTACTTTACAAATATAGCCATGGAATATGTTGTTCACATCTTGTTTTCTCCTCTCCTAAAAGCTCTCCTACTAGGGAAGATGTCATGGTTCAATAAAATGACAACATTGACACATGTCTTTCAAACAATAGTAATGCGGCTTCCTTAGATGAAGATTCCCCCTCACTAGAATGTCATCTAGGTAAATCAACTGAGGTTATGAATGCACAAATTAGATCTCCTTTGATTAGAGAGCCTCCTAAGTCACCTCCCATAATGGAACCATTTAAAAAGAAACCATTAAAAAAATAGGAGATATTTTGAAATTTATAATGTAACTTTATAGTAACAATATTTTGCAACAATCGAGTTACAATACCGTTGCTCACACATACAATACATGAAATAATATGCAACATCAAACCATTCCTGCTTCATTACCATTGCCTCAACCTATCTTTCCTAGTGCTCTTCATTCACCTTTACATGATTTTATTGAACAACTTAAAAATACTCCTGCTAATATATCCTTATGGGATCTTATCACACATCACCTACATATAATCGAATGGTCCAATAAATTTTATATAGAAGAAAGATATCCAATGTTCTGTGAAGTTGAATGATGTAGCAACCTCCTTTGATTGTATGCAAGTGACAAAGTAAGAAATCACATTCCCTAAACACGAATTACCCCCGCTTGAGATCCAAAATAAAAATGAAGCTTTAATGATAAAGGTGATCATTAATGAAACTGTAGCTAGGCACACTCTCATAGACAATAGAGTAGGTATTAATGTTTGTAGCATTGACCTCCTAGATAAAATTGGTGTGGAAAAGAGGCTTATTTAACTTAACGATTTTAATATTTGTGGATTTTACAATGTTAATAGGCAACCATTACGAATGATCACATTACCTATTGAGGTCGGACCTATAGTTGTTCCTACCCCTATCTATATCATGTCGAGACCTCTTTCATACAACATTCTCCTAAGAAGGCCATGGATTCATGCTATGAAAGGAGTCCCATCTAATCTTCATTGTGAGATGAAATTTGAATACGACAACATGATATGCACAGTTGTAGTAGATGAACAAAGTTATAAATCACAAGTTGAACATGATCATAACACTTCCAACTCCCCTAGTACTTTGATTCCAAATTCTAAATTAGAACCTATACAAGTTGATGTTAATTATAATTGTATTTCACCTACAACAAAAGTCTTATGTGATGGTTGGTGGTCATTATATTTTACGCCTCATTTCAATGAAGAGTCCAAAATCTCACCTTCAAATTCCCAAGAGTCATATACAAATTATTCCTCTTCAAACACATGTTTTAGTGACAATTGGGGTTCATTATATTTTATTCCATCCTTTATGGGAGAGTACAAAATCTCACAATCTAAACCAAAACAACCTTGTGTTTCATTTGCTCAACTTGGTTCTATGTGAACAACATCACCTCATGATGTTGATGGGGGCCCTTCAACTCCCATCCCTCATGAGAGGAAGATGCATAAATTTAAGAAACCTAAAAAGGATTTGTGTTCTCATGAAGAAGCCAATCCTTCTAAAAAGCATAAAACCTCCTCATCTGAGTTGGAATAATGTTATGGCCTTGGATATAAATTCCTTTATAAACATGGATACAATGAAAACAAAGAGAAAAATGATAGAGAACAAGTGAAGTCTATACCATACTCTTTCAAGAAAGATCTAGGATTACCACCTTTATCTCCATCCTCACCCAAGGCCTTATCATGTATTGTGTGTATGACATATTATGCTAAGAAAGGAACATCTACTATTGATCAAGAGAGTTATCTTGTTGAGACTCCTTCAAGATCATTTGATATCTCTCCCTCCAAGAACATGGAATATTTTTTACAAGAGTTAATTTTGTGCATATCATAGAGTTCATGGTCATTCTACTAATGAATGTAAGGCTTTAAGTGATAAAATTCAACATATTAAGGATTGTGGTGCACTTCCTTGTGTTGATGCACCTAGTTCCTCTAATTGATATTGATTTTCATTCTATCATGTTTCTCATCAATAATGTCAACTTATCCTTGTCCTACACATAGTGGGGGAAAGGGGTTAGGTAGCCTTTTCCTCGTATGGAAGTTATTGTTTTCCCTTTTGCTAGTTGTCCACCTTCTGTATATACTGATCAAGATTGGGATGCGGATGACCTGCTATATGTTGACTCACATCTACCTCACTAGTATTTTTCTTTTTTTTTCTTTTTCATGTTCTTTGTGTGATTGCATGTGCGTAATGTGATCCCCCATACTATTCTGTTTGATGTATCTCTCGTCATGTGAATTCCTCTATTTATATCTATATTCTTCTACATGTCATCAAAATTTATCTTTTATTTTGTCTTGTGTTATCCTTTTGGGGATGACACAAGGCATCAAGACATTTAGGCCTCTTCCATGTCGACCCAAAATATTTTTGTTTGTTTTCACTTTCTATGTGTCATTCTTCATGTTCTATGAGTATTTGGGGAATGATGACATTTTTGAGCTCTATGACAACATTGTAGCAAAGATATACTGACCTTGAATCTATGGATCCCTTATTTGTTTTGGGATTTCATTTTGGGGGCAACCCCTATTCATGATGCCACTTCATTTGGGAACATATGAATTGGCATAGGGATTTTTGAATAAGTTGTCATGTCTTCTTTTATGGCTACTTTAAAGCAAATTATTCCTAGAAATGGTGCTAGAAATTTCTTTAAAGTGGGGGCATACATTGGCATTATTTTTGACATTCATGTTTCATTGTGTGATTTTCAAGTTCTTGTGATGTCACTTTTTCTTGGCGGTGTCATTGGGTTTGATGTCCTCCAAGAGCATGATATTTCTTGGTGTATGGCTTTCCTCAAGATTAGTGGTGATGCTATGCATTGCATTCCCTAAGTTGTGAATATTTTACTCTTGACTTTTCCTCTTTTGGAGACATTAGGCATGATGATCCCTAAGAAGAGACCCTACATGAACCAAGAAAAGTCCCTTTGAACAAACCTTTATTATATTTTGTTCATAAGTGTTTAGCATAATACAACTTGTTAACCTTGTGAAGCTCAGAGTCCTAGTTTTCATTTTGTGGTGCCCTATTAGAGTTATCAGAGGGATAGCTTTGGTATGGTTAGTACAGTGAGATCTTGTAGACTTGGCATGACTTTCTCACTAAGCCACTTTCCTTGGGGTTCACTTGGTGGATGACCTGAGGTTCCATTAGCTCGAAGTGAGCACAACACATCATTTGCATAGTGGACATTGAGTTCTACTTGTAACATTTTTGGACAAACAGTCGAGACGTGTTCCACATTACGTTGGATAGTTAAAGCTTGATTCACCCCCTTTCCTAAACAAATAGCTAAGGTGTGTTTCACATCACATTGGACAGTCGAATCTTGATCTGCCTCCCTTTATTTAGATCTTTGATGTTGTATGATTGAGTATCTTTGTCATTAATGCATACATATGTCTTGAATGTCTACTTTAGTGTGAGTTTGACATGAGGTCATCCTCTCACTAAAGTGGGGGCTAAATGTAGTGCCCTTTTTCACACTTAATTAGGAATTAATATTAAAATGAACTTAATTATGCTTTAATTTAGTGTTGTAATATTTATTTTACATATTTACATTAAGTTTAGGGTGCTATTAATTAAAATGGAATTTTTATAGTGTTGTAAGATGTATTTATTTACATTTTCACACTTATTTAGGGATCCCTTAATTAATTGAGATTAAAATGTCTTAATTGGCCCCTTTAATTCAAATCCAAGCCTAATTTATTGCATTTTTTGAAGATGAAACTCAACATTCATTAATTTCATAACATAACACTTCTCATTGAGCAATGTGTGTCCTAGGTGAGTGACCTAGGACCCATTTTCCCATAGGTGAATGAGTCCTCACTTAGACCTAGGACCTAAATTTAAATTATGTTTTTGGTGATATTTTAACATATTCAAATCTATATTCACATGACGGCTTGTGTTATTTGAATTTTGGGAAATTAATGTTACATACCTATAAATATAAGGTCATTTCACTATGTTTCATCTAAGTTTTCAAGTGTCCAATTACAAGAGCTAAGGAGAGCATTTCAAGGCATTCAAGAGCAGATTTAGTGAAGAATTACTACAACAATCAAGATCCAATTTTCATTTCAAATTCTTCTTGCATCATGCATGTTTTTGGAGTTAATATGATGATGTGAGGTTTCATGATTCATTCAAGCATTCAAGACATTACAACAAATCAAGATTCAAGGTTTAAGATCCACATCCATTGAAGCCATTTCATGCAAGTTGCAAACCTACATTCCAAGATTCATTAAAGGGTTTAGTGAGTTGTGACATTAACTTGTTCATTCATCATCCTTTTCATGCCATTTCATTTCATTTCAAGGTTTAATTATCAAAATGAGGTTTGACCAAGGAAAACCCCCATTCACCCAAAAACAAACATTTCCCCCTCTCTTTGTGTGTTGTAGATTTACAGGTTGAAGAAAAATTGAAGATCTCAAAGTTGAAATTTGCAAAGTTCTCAAAGTTTTCACCTTTGTTGTCATCTCATAGAAACTCAGATCTCAGATTTATTTTTGACTATCCGATTGTGAAAATCAAGAATCTGGAAGTGCAGACATGGGAGCATAGGACCTATAAATAGATTTTGGAGAGCGCTACCCATGACCCATTCTCCATAGGGCGAATGAGTCCTCAAATAGCTTTTGAAAACACCATTTTGTGAGAGGTACACAACATTTATCCCTTCCATATTTTCCATAAACTTTGTAGGTTCCTTAATTTTTATGGTTAATCTTATAAATCCAATGATAGATTTCATTTTGGAGTTGATTTTCTATTTTTAATCTTTCTCCTCAAAGTGCTAGATCCCCGTCCTAACACAAAAAGGGAAATTGTAAGATTCCTCAAAGAATTCACTCACCTAAAGGTTGAAAGTGGATTTTGACTTAAGGGATCCCATTTCCTGAATGAAATAGAAGAATAGGTAGGTTCATTCACCCCATTTTGACCTTGTTATTTATAGTAAGTTTGGTGAAATATTCTAAATTTAGTATAAAACCCTATGTGTTTGAACCCTAACTCATTTTTTGTTGTTTCGTTAACTAGGTACAATATTACACTTAGGATGAACACTATCATAAGAAAATTAAAGTATTTACCACCAACACTTGCCTCTAGTTCATCATCTTAATTTAAACTTGGATCAACCCTTGTTTTCACAATAATATATTACACGAAATAATTTCCTTTTCATGAAGATGGTGCGTGTCTGCTCTGCATGTCGAGCTAGGGCGTCCGTGCCCTAGCTCTCTTCCTACTCTCTGCTTGCTTTTGCGTTGGGAGGGGGGTCTGTTCGTGCATTTGGGGGGCGTGGGTGGCATTTTTCCTTCTTGTTGCTTCTTTCTTTCTCTGCCTGTGTGTGAGGATTGGTCTCTGGTGTATGCAACGAGTTTGGTGTCACTGGTAGCTATGTGTGTCTTGTGTGGAGCGACCCTTGGGGCCTAGATTTCCTCCCTGGTTCGACCTCTTTTTGGAGGTGCTTCCTCTTCTCTTTGCCTGCATCTAGTGGTGCATGTGGGCTAGGGTTTTTTGATACCCTTGTTTTGGCTCTTTTTTTGGGGGCTTGTATGCTCGTTGTGACTTGGGTTTAATGTCGCCTGGGGAGACCTCAGGTGCTTGTTCCAAAATGGACTTTCGATCTGCAATTGGCATGAAGTCTCCTACGTCTGCTTGAAAAAATTTCAATAATAATTTGTTTTTGTTAGAATCAGGGCTAGATGGAGTGGGTTTGTCTAGTGGGGCTCGGATCATGAAAATCAATGGATGCCTGGAACGTTGCAAGGAGAGGCCGAAATTAGTCATCCCATTGGAGATGATTGCAGAGGATATTGATTATTATTCGAGGCACTCTTTTTATTGCAAGTTTTTGGGTATGCGGATATCAATGCAATTTTTAGAGTCTTGGGCCCGACGAACTTGGATGCCGGAGGGTGAGATGGATATAAAACTTCTGGCGAATAATTATTTCATGGTTACCTTTGATTGCATGGAGGATCGTAACAAGGTTTTTGAAGGGGGCCCCTACTTCTATAACCAGGTTGGTTTGTTTGTTAAACCATGGCATGCTGGTTTTAACCTTGCTGAGGAGCTTCTGACTCTAGTCCCGGTGTGGGTTCGACTTCTGCAGTTTCCTATGGAATGTTGGCGAGATGATGTTTTGCATTTGTTGGGGTCGATGCTCGGGAAGCCAGTTGGTTCTTCACAACAGACTCAATTTAAAAAGGTGATAACTTTTGCTCGTATCTGTGTGGAGATTGACCTAAGTAAGCCATTACCAGATTCTTTGGATATGTCTATGGGTCCTCATTCTTGGGTGCAGTCATTGGATTATGAAACTCTTCCATTTCAATGTCATCTCTGCCATGAGTATGGTCACCTACAGCGAAGATTCCCTAGGGCTAGGCCTGTTGAGACCCATTTTTCTCAACCTCCTCACAACCCACCTAGGGAAGATAAGGGAAAGGATCCCATTCCTAGGGATGGGGTTGGTCCAGATGGTTTTGCTCCTGTTAGGAATCGTAATAGAAATCAAGGTCAAAAGAGGACCTTGAATGAAAGACAAGATGAAGATTGTTTTAATAGATTCGAGGTTCTGGAGGATCTTGGCCAGGAGGAAGTGAATCCGGGCTTGGTTAACTTGGATCAGGGTATTGTGTGTTCTGGGCAAGAGGACCCTCCTTTTGGGGTTACTCAAGATACACATGATTCTGGAGCTTTGCAAATGGTGACTGACCTTCCAATGGATGTCCAAGTGGAGCCAGTTTCTATTGTGGAAATGAAGAAGAGTGGGGGAGACAACTCTATTCTGGCTTTGCATGCAAGTTCAGATGTAGGTAAGAATCTCAAGTCTTCTCCTTCTCCTTTGGGTCTACATTAAAAAGGGTTGGGGGAGAAATCTTCAAAGCTTGGCAAGAAAAAGGATATGGAAAAGATTCAGTTAGCTGGGGAAACTATGGTGGAGTCTGGGTTAGTTAAGACTTTGGATTCACACTTCTCAAGCTCTTTGAAATGATTATTCTATCATGGAATGCAAGGGGCTTGAACAGCAGCCCTCAACAAAAGGTTGTTCGTGAGTTGGTTAGAAGTCAATCTCCTGATATTTTGTTCTTGCAGGAGACTAAGTTATTTGTAGAATGCATGATTGGTTTATCTCCTAAGTTGTGGAGAAGCGGTGAGTGCCAATGCATTGGTGCTCAAGGGTCTGCAGGTGGAGTGGCTTTCCTTTGGAATCCATGGAAGATCCGCCCTCTTTGGTGGATGTCCAACAAGTCTTCTATCTCGATGATTGCTTCTTGCTTTGAGACTGGGGAGTCTATCCTCCTCACTAATATCTATGCACCTGTTGATTTTTAGGGTAAGCAATTTTTGTGGGCTCATATTCAATTTGTCCGGAGTATGGTGCCTTTTTATCCTTGGATTATGGCTAGTGACTTCAATGCTATCTCTAAGTTGGCTGAGAAGCGGGGTGGTATTGCAAGGTTGGAGCCTTCTACATTGCTTCTTCAGGACAATATTTCTGCTTTGAATCTTGTTGATGTAAAGCCTAATAATGGTCTTTTCACCTGGAGCAATCGAAGGCTTGGGGATCTCTGCATTTCAGAAAGACTTGACTGGTTTCTGGTGTCTTGTTTTTGGGTTGGTGGCTTGTGGTCTTCTAGCTCAGAAATTTTGGATTGGAGGGGGTCCGACCATTGGCCTATCAAGCTTGTTGTCTCTTCAGTTCATGTGCCTCGATCGCCCCCTTTTAAGTTCCAGCTTATGTGGCTACATGAGCCCTCTCTTCATGATTATATGGCCGAATGGTGGAGAAATGGTAGACCCTCTTTTGGTACAACAATGTATACCTTTGCTAAGCTTCTCCAATTTGTTAAATATCAGCTTAAGCGTTGGAATCGTCAGTGCTTTGGGAACATTTTTCAAGCTAAGTTTGCTGCCCAAGCTGAGTTGAATAGCATTACGAGGGTGATCAGAGATAATGGTGTGACTGCTCATTTACTTCAAGAGGAAGCCAGGGCATTGAGAGTATTAGAGGAGTGTGAATTACGTGAAGAGATCTATTGGAAACAGAAGGCACGAATTGAATGGCTTCAGGAGGGAGATAAGAATACTGCCTTCTTCTTCAATTCAGTCAAAGCCAGGCGACATGGGAATTCAATTTCAGTTCTGGTGAAAGATACTAGTGACCTCTTTCCTCTTTTAAGGATATTTCATGTGAAGCAGTGCAGTATTTTGATTCTTTATTCAGGGAGGATCCCCAGGGGGCTCCTAATGAGGAGGCTCAAGTTTTGTCTTGCATCCCTTCTTTGGTCACTATGGAGATGAATGAGTCTCTTATGAGTGATATCTCAATGGATGAGCTGGAGAGAATGGTGTTCCAGATGAAGAAAGGGAAGGCCCCTGGTCCTGATGGCTTTCCGGTGGAGTTCTTTCAAGATTTCTGGGATATTATCAAGCTAGATTTATTGGCGGTAGTCTAGGAATCTCAGAGGAACAAGCAGATGTTACGGGCTCTGAATTCTACCTTTTTGGCTCTTATCCCCAAATGTGATGGGGCAGATAGGCTCAGTCAATTTAGGCCCATTTCTCTTTGTAATGTGATTTATAAAATTATCTCTAAAATTATTGCGGATAGGCTGAAAAAATGGCTCAAAGTGTTGATCTCTGAGGAGCAGAGTGGTTTTGTGGCGGGCAGAATTTTTTTGGATGGGGTGGTTATAGCTACTGAAACCATTCATTCTATGGCCATTTCCAGGGATAAGGCAATGTTCATCAAGCTGGACATGGCAAAGGCTTATGACAGAGTTCGTTGGTCCTTTCTTTGAAAGATCCTTGGGGCTTTTGGTTTTGGGGATGAGTGGATTCAATGGGTCATGAGTTGTGTTACTTCAGTATCCTTCTCTGTTTTAATTAATGGTGAGCCCTCAGAGTTGTTTTGTGCTTCCCGGGGTCTGCGTCAGGGCGACCCGGTTTCTCCTTATCTGTTCTTGCTTCTTGCTGAAGGTCTCGGCCGGTTGTTGAAAAGGAATGCTGAGATGGGTTTCATTCAGGGGTGGCGATGGGGAGGTAATATTCCCCCACAGTCTCATTTGCAGTTTGTGGATGATACTGCGCTGATGGGTATGGCTACTATCAGGGAGGCTACACATTTGCGTGCAGTGCTGGATGTTTATCTTCTTGCCTCGGGTCAACGAATTAATGAAGATAAGTCCTCAATCTTCTTCAATACTCCTGGTCCTATCCAGCGGAGGATTGCTAATATCTTAAGGTTTCAGTTGGCTCCCTTCCTTTGACCTATCTTGGTATTCCTATCTCTGTCAAAAGGATGCCCAGGGACTCATGGCAGAGTATTTTGGATAAGCTTCGGGACAAAAGTTAACCATTGGACCCATAGATGGTTGTCCTTTGCTGGCAAGGGTTCAGCTGATCAAGTCTGTGGTTCAAGCTCTCCCCATTTATAGATGTATGCTCCAGGTGGCCCCAGTTGGTTTTGTTCAAGAACTTGATGCTTTAATTAGACAGTTCCTTTGGGCTGGTAATTTATCATCCTCCAAATGGAGTCTGGTTAGATGGGAAATTGTATGTAGCCCGAAGCATTGTGGCGGTCTTGGATTAAGGCAGTCATCTTTGTCTAGGATAGCGCTTGCTGCTAAACTATTTTGGAGGTGGTGTGTGGAGCAGGGTCAGACTTGGGCCAGGATTTTATCCCACAAATATTTCTCGGGGATCCCTCAGATGGATATTCCCCGCTATCCTTTGGTGGGGAAAGGTTCGGTGATTTGGGATACGCTCAAGAAAGGGGCTGCTCTCGTCAAGGATGGGTTGTTTTGGATTTGCAAAAGTGGGCTGGAGGCTCACTTTTGGTTGGATTCTTGGGATAGTTTTCCCCCTATTGTGTCCCAGTTTCCTCACCTGTTGCCCCTCTGTCAAAGATTCACTGCAGTTGGTTGGGTTAGGGTGAGTGATTTTAAGTCTATGTTTGTCCATGGCCAGTTGATGGTGGCTAGGTGGAAGAATCATGAGGAGTGGCCTGTGGTTGGTATGGAGGAGGAGTGTGCGGAATTGCAACGTATCCTTTCTAGCAGGAGTTGTAGCTCCCTCCCGGATGGAGATGTTTTATCTTGGTCCCCCAACCCTAAGGGTGTTTATACTGTTGCCTCTGGCTATCAGGTTCTCTTATCTCACAAGTTGGACAGGGTGGAGGTTCGTTGGTGGCAGAGAGTTTGGGATAAGTTTTCTTGGCCAAAGTGCAATTGCTTCATTTGGACTTTGGCATGGAAGAAGTGCTTGACTTGGGACAATATTCAGAAGCGGGGATTTCAGGGCCCTTCTAGGTGTGTTTTGTGTGGGAATGGGGAGGAGGATTCTGCTCATTTGTTTTTCTGTTGCTCTTTCTCCTTGAGGCTGTGGCATTTTTGGTGGGAGGCTTGGAAAAGCCCTTGTGTTCATGCTTCCTCTTTGGTGGATTTCTGGAGTAGTCTTGGAAGACCTCCCGCGATGGCAACCTTCTTACAGGATGTGTGGTATGTTGGGCCTACCTTCATTCTTTGGAAAATTTGGTTGGAGCGGAATCATAGAATCTTCCGAGGTGAAAAGATGGTCATTCAGCAGATTTGGCAGAGGATTATGGGTATGATTCGGGAGACGGTGGAAGCGAAGTGTGAGGTGGTGTATCCCTTGGAGAAAGAGGATGCTGAGAAGGTGGAGAGACTGGGACTTTAGGAGATGTCCTCAGCTTCGGCTTGTGTTCGAAGGGGAAGGCGGGCAAGGAAGAAAGTGATGAGAATAGGTAAGTGGCTTCCCCCTCCTATTGGGGTTCTAAAGATTAATACTGATGGCTCCTCTAGGGGAAATCCAGGGCCTGCAGGAATTGGGGGGTTGGTAGGGATTCTTCAGGGACGGTGGTTTTCTTCTTCTCTGTCTTTGAAGGGGTGCAGACTGTTAACCTTATGGAAGGTCTGGCGATCCTATTCGCTCTAGAACGGGCCTATTCTTTGGGGTGGAGAAAGGTTATTTGTGAGTCTGACTCACAAGTTTTGGTTAATTTGCTTAATGTTAGGAAGATGGCTGATGTCAGTTGGCAGTTGGCTAGGATGGTTCAGCAGATTCTGCAGATTAGTTCCTTGATGGAAGTGGTGTCTTTTGTCCATATTCTGAGGGAGTGGAATAGGGCTGCTGATTGCTTAGCGAAATGGGCTTCAGAACAGCTTGATGGCTGGAAGATTGAGAGGTGGGAGCAGACTTCCCAGGAGCTCCATCATGATCTGGAAATGATTATTGCTGAGGAAAGAGAAGAGACTGATGTTGGATGTTGATTGGCTCTTGAGTTGTTTAATTGTTTTTTTGGGTTCCTTGGGGCTTTGGCCTTTTGCTATCATGTAATGCTCTGTTTCTGATCTTCAATAAAGTTTTTACCCCTCTTTTTTCAAAAAAAAAAAAAAAAACAATAATATATTACACAACAATTTTGGTGAATAATTTCAACATTTGTTTGTCACGTATTGCAACCAATTCATTTTTGCAAAGAAATGTATTGACCATTGGATTATATATTGTTTTTTAGTAGAAAGGAAAGTATCAGTGCATGACATTAGGAGTTCCTAATTTGTTAGCTCTATGAACTTTCCAAGTGTAATAGAAGTTGGCTTTTTAGAGTCAACATTTCTTGAAATTTGTTTTAAAATTTGATGGTAAGTTTAAGACTAGCTCTCTTATTTTGTGATATTATTGGCAATGTATACAAACATTATATGGAAAGATAAAATAGGTTGGTAATTGACATTTGCATGCTAAATTAGAATAATTTTTACGTTTTGAATGTTCATCCTATCATTAATTTTGGTAACCACGTATGTGTTTTCATGCTTTTATATGTAGCCAAAATAGATGCCACCCATAAATCTCAAAGATCTTTGTAATGATAGACCATCAATGACCCTTTTCTTTGTAAGCAAGATTATATGTTACATTTTGTGTAAAATTAAACATGATTTACTAATTCTATGTAGGAATGCACCTAACAATACTCTCAATTGCTTTTTCCAAGAAAAACTCAATCATTTCTCCCTTCTCTAATTTGTCATTTTTTTAAGAAGATATTTAATAGGTTAAAAGATTTTATAAACTAGATTCCTTCTCACATCTTCTCCCCTAAAACTCAAAAAGTCATGATACCTTTTATTTCTTTGTGTAGATACTTAGATTTTGGTAGCCTAATGTTGTAATCAATATTTTTCATCTCACCAACTAATTCCCTCATTGATTAATTAATTACATCTTTCCAATTAATTTATGCTAAATTAATTGATTAATCCCACCTTTCGTAATTAATAATTAATTTATATTATTAATCAATCTATTAGCTTCTAATTTAATTCATACTTTAGTTAACTGATTAGTCGTTAACTGTCATGTCCCTGATTTGGAGGAAAATTAATTTAATTAATTAATTAATTAATCCAAATATTGTTATTTCATATGGATGATTAATTGATCAATTTAATTAAATTAAATATTAAAATAATTATTTATAAAGTTATCCTAAATATACAATATCATAAGGTGACTTTATATTTAATTAATTTAATAATTAAAGTGACTAAAATAAAATAATATAAAAGAAAAAGTCACTTAAAGAAATAAAATAATATTTTATTCTAGAAGCTTCTTGGAGATGGGTTAGAAAAGGTATATAATAAGCTCATTGCTAGTCATTCAAGTACACTTGGATTTTATTACTTCTTACATACCTGTGTGGTAGAAAGAGAGCTTGAATGCTTTCATTGCCTGAGGGTTTGAAGACTCTAAGGTACCAATTTCGGTTGTGAAATGTCAACCCTGGTTGGATAGTGGAGGGAGATACTTTAGTCTTTCTCATTGAGATAATTGCAACCATTGGAGAACATTTTTGGAGAAGTTTGGTGAATTATTTGAGATTTGTAATTTTGTTTCAGTCTATAGACCAACCATGGGAGGAATTGCATTTTCATTCATTGCTCTTCACTAAGGGGACAAAATTTTGTGGGTATTGGAGGGATCACTTTCTCTTGTGAAGACAATCATTTTTACAATAATTTTAGAGGCCAATACTACTGCATTTATTTATACAAAAGGTTGTCAGAAAAGAACAAAGGCAAAAATAGCTGGAGGGAATTTTTTCATTAAAGAGGCACTACATCATCAACATATGATCCCAAGCTTTTTATATGCATTTCTTACTTCATATTTTAACTTCATTTCATTGAAATAATGTTATTATAATAGCAACTATAGTTGCATACATTCATGTCATTGTAAGCCAAGAGTCTTGGAAAATCATTCACAATCAACTTGCATTTAGTTCATGCACCCTTCAATAAGAGTAGGAGTTGCATAATTATCATAGCAATACATTATTGTAACCAGCTAGAAAGTTATTTTGCAATAGAAGTTTCTTTGGAGTTCGCATGCCAAATGTATAATGAAATGTCACTTGGTTGTAGCCGCTCATTTGCATCAAGTTGTGTTATTTAATTGCATTAGAAAAACACAAAAACATATTGCATATCATTGTTATTTTATTATTAATCAATTTTCATCATTGGAGAACCTCTTGAAACATCATTAGCATCAAACAACATCAAAATAAAGAAATCAGAAATTTATAAAAAGTTCAAACTTTGCAAGACAAGTGTTTGATGAAATGTCCAAGGCTTGAAAAGGTGAAAAAAGTTAGATTTTTCTAGGGACATTATAATGGTATCAGATCCAAGAATCTTGCTAGCTTGTTAGGTAGATTGTACTTTGTTTTAGCTACTCGATTTGTAATACCCCTCTATTTTGCTTTATAGCTGGACAGTGTGTCCTTGTTTGCTTTGATGTGCTTTTGGTTATTGAGATATTGTATCATGTGTGTGTGATTTGATCGCTATTTATAGAGCGATAGTCTATTTGTGTGATATGATGTATCTTATCTGATGCTTTATTTGACATGTTTTAATTGGTGTAATGATGAGTAGTTATTGTAACATGTTATTGCATGAGATATTTTTTTATGATGGATCTATTAGTCTATGATGAGTGTATTGGTGAAGGGGACAAAATCGCATCACTCACTTGCGAGTGCCCTACGATTTCACGATTTCTTCTTCATGGTGTTTTTATTATGTTATATATATGCATGTTCGATATACTCTTTTTTCACAGGTTGACAGGTACATGACATCGACTCCACCTAGTTTCACAGGTTTGAGCGTGTCCATTGGCCAATGATATTCAATTGGGAGATAGTAGTTAGGTTTTCTGTGCCAAGTCATCACCCTAGTCATAGTGTGTCGTCATGTTTTAGTCGGGTTAAGTTGCTTCTTTGTTGTTCATCTCTCCCTGATTTTATTTAATTGCAAGTGGAAAAGGTAAATAAATGGCTTCATGTATTTAAGTTTATTAAATAAATCTAGTTATAATGTTAGAAATGTTATTTATTTTATTAATTAATTTAATTTAATTAATAAAATAATCTAATCTTGGATTAAATTTATTTTATTGATTAATTAAATTAATCGTGTTGAATTGATTAATTAAATTTAGTTGTGGAGTAAATAAATTAATCTATTAAATCCATTAAGTGAATAGTTGAATTGTATTTGAAAAGTGCATAAAGTGAATGATTTAAATCTATTTTGAAATTTAAATTTTGTTTTAATGTATTAAAATGCAAATATCTTGAAAATGGATGAATTAAAAGAATTAAATTTATTTGAAAATGAATTTGGTTTTAAATTATTAAAGTACGATATTTTGTAAATGCATGAAAACATCTAGTGTTGAAAGATATTTATTTTTTTGGAAAAAGAAAATATCTAGGATATTATTTAGGGGAAAGTTGACTAAATTTGGGGAGGAATGAAAGGATTGGGGATTATTATGCTTGGAAAAAAAGAAATTTGTTGTGAAGAGGAAAGAGGGTTTTCTTGTTTTGGGAATGCATTATTGGAATTTGGGTGAGGATTTTGGAAGAGCTTTGGAAAAATCTTCTTGCAGGGAAGCTCAACCTTTTCTCCTTCAAGCTTCAGATCACATGTTCTCCTTGTTTATTGTTTTAGAAATTTTCATTTTCAATTTGAAAACTTGTTGCAAATTTTTTTTGAAAACCCTGTTGAAATCTTGAAGAAATTTAGATTGTTTGTAGAAAAACAAAACTTGCAACAGAAAATTTCAATTTTAACAATAGAAAATGGAAAGAAACAAAATAAAATTTGAAAACATCTATTTGGGAGTTGAAATGTTTCATATCAAAATTGAAATTGAAACCAGAAAATTGTGTTTGAAAAATTAGTTTTATTGTAAAATTTATGTAGAAAAGTTGCACAATTTGACTGTAAAATGGAGATTTTTGGTATATATATATATATATTGTTTATATATATACATACATGTATTTTAATTATGCAAATTTTGGGTGTTTTAATTGGGAGGTTTTTTCCCCTGTTTTTTAAAAAGATAAAATTTATGTCAAATTGTTCAATCTGGAATTTACCAGACTCAGGGGGCAAATTTATTTATTTTTAAATAAAAATAGAATGAAAAAAAATACAATAAAAAATTTGGGGGGAGTTGGGGGAGCAGCCCCCATAGTCACCAGCCTGCCCCCACAGGCAGTGACCCCATAAGGGGGAAGCTGCGTGGGGAGCGCCCACCACAGGGGGCAGGGTTTGACCCTGCAACCCCTGCGTGGGAAGTGGGTTGGGCGGTTCTTGTGAAATTTTTATTTTTTTTAATTTTAATTTTAAAATATAATTTTTTATATATAATATATAATATGTGATATATATATATTATATATATATATATATTATTTATTATATATATATATATATTATTTATTATATATATAATATATTATATATATATATATATATCTATGATTATTTATATATGTTTTTTAATTTTTTTTAATATAGGTATATATATATATTTTATATATGTTATATATTATTTTAAATATATAATATGTATTATATATATATATGTGTGTGTGTGTGTGTATTTTATTTGCTTTTTAAATTGACAAAAGTTGGAAATATTTAATGAGTTAGAATTTAAATTGTTTTTGTAAATATATATTTAAATATTTTTATACATATAGTTGTATATATGTTGAGTATATCATTATATATATATGTTATATATATATATATATATATATATATATATATGTTATATATATATATATATATATATATTCATGGTTAAATATAATGATTTTAAAATTATTTTATTAAGTGCAAATATTGGTTTTATAATGATTTTATTGTAACACAATTGATTTTGATCATTATGAGTAATTAAGGAAACTGGATGATGTTCTTATGGTTAAATAAATGATTATTTAAATATGAGAAATGGGTGTTAAATTTATATAGAAACACATTCTTATTTAAATGAATATTTGATTAATAGAGATGCATGTTTATGTGTAAGTATCTATTTTATAAGGAAATGATTTTCAACGGGGAAATGTGATTTTATATTTGAACATTATTGGGAAATTGAAGTAAATCTTTAGATTTAAATTTATAATTGCTTATCAAATGATCAAGTAATTAGTTAATAAGGGAATGATTTTAAGGGAAATAATTATCCATTTTAAATGAAATGAAAAATTTGTATGAAAATGATGTTATGATAGTTTAAATATTATTTGGTTGCAAATGAATTTATGTCAAGTCTAGTTATCTTCATGTAATGTGTAATTGGAGAAATTATAGAGTTAAATAATATATTTAAAAGGTCAAATATTGGATTTAAATGTAAGGTGTTTAATAGCGAGATTAATGGTTTTTTTTTAAATGAGTTGTTTTGCAAAGGAGAAATAGTTATTTTAAAAGGATATGATTTAAATCGAAGAAGTAAATGTTTGTTTTGTTATTATTTAAAATCAATTAGGGAATTAAATATTTGGTTTAAATTTCATCTTTTGTTTGAAATAGACGTTATAAATCAATTTTATTAAGGCAATAAATTACTAAATGTGAATGAAGGAAGTGGATTTAGGAAATCCAAATATAGATTTAATTCTTGTTTGATTTCCCTTCTTGAATGTACACTTCTTATGTCTTCGCTTTGGGGAAGTTGATTAGAAGGGTTGTTAAGTCTTCCATAAGGGGTTTAACTTTTAGGGGTTGTTGTATTATGTTAGTCAACTGTTGTGTTGCCTTGGGTAGTGTGTATAGTTGTATCCTATTGTTTTACCCAGTTTTCATGAACGGGGATGGTTTATGTCTCATTGGTTTAGGAGTGGTTTATGTGATTCATGGCTCCTTTGGAAGGAGTGGATTATGTGTTTTGTTGCCTCCAGTGTTTGGAGTGAGTTTTCTTTATATGTTACCTCCTAGAGTTGGAGTGATTGTTTATCTAGTTTGTATGCACTTTGACACCCTTGGTGATTGGTTTTGTGTTGGTATGTTGTCAAGTAGAAGAGTGGCTTATGTTAGGTTCCAGAGCCCAAAGAGGTAAACTGGGTAACCTTCATAGGTGGTTTAATCAAGTGATAACTAAAGCAATATACTTAGAAGTTTGGGTAGTATTTCACACTAATTAAGATAATTGAGCCTCACTCATAGACGCAAGTGCTCGTATAGGCTTGGGATGAGTGGGAAGGCCTGGAATGGCAAGGTCATCTATTTTGTCTTTACGAGAGGTATTTGATTCCGCATGAGTGAGTATGGGTGCCGAGATTCGGTTGAGGCCACTAGGACAACCCATAGTGGGGTCCGGAGCCTATGAATATTCCCAGAGGATATCCCATGTCAAGCTATGTGATGACCCTCTTTCTACGACAACAGTTGGTACGTGATTTTGTGTGTATAGTTTCTTAACATACTCGATCTGTTTTATTTCTGGAGGCAATGTGACTTATGTCAGTGATGTTAGAGTTGTACTTGTGTTATTCTTATGGTTGTAGGGTTCATGTGATTGGTTGTGTCAGTGTGAGTTAGCTTGTGTCTAGAGGTTGATGGTCTTGTATATGATTCCTTGTTACTATCTCCTAGCACGGGGGGTAAGCCTTCAGGTATCACATGGTTGGGTGGAACATGCACCTTAATCCATTGGGTCGTTTTCTTGTTTGTGTGGACGATATTTCCAGTTGGAGAGCTCGTGGGATCCAATTTCATTTCATGCCTTATTCTTTTCAGATGATATTATAATTTATTAGGTCCCTCATTTTTTATCAAGGTGGAATATGTAATATGTAATCATGCTTATTGGATTTACTTTATTCGGGGAATGATATTTGTAATCTTATTGTTAAATTATCGTTATTTGGAAACATGTGGTATCTCTTATGCTTGAATGTAATTTATCATGTATGAAATGTATGTGTACTTAAATTATTAAGTAATTAAATGTTATGTTTTCAATTCATGTTTCTTGTTTGGGTTTTAAAGTAAAATCAGTCTCGTAACCCTAGAGGTTGTTGGCAATGGGTAGTGAATTTACATGTTATAGTACTTAAAAAAAAAAAAACCAGTATGTTTGAGTAGCTATTTGCAACTTCCTCTAGGGTTGCATGGTGGGCCTTTACATAATTACAGATCAAAATTTCATTTGGTTGAAAAATGGTTTCTAAAGAGGATATTGAAGTTTCTTACAAAGAATACCTTGCATTTTTGTAAGAGTTCAAAAATGACCTTCCCTTCATCAGCTTTGTGAACATCTTGGAAGAGGTTATACTTTCACCACAAGGATCAGTACAACATATAGAATCCCTTTCAAATTGGTTTGCATAACAACCCAAAAGGAGAAGCATGATGTGTCTGCAAGTGGCATATCTAGAAGTCTTTGTAATGAATTTTTTGCAGTGAATGATCAGCCACATAAAGGTATGGAATCTCTTGATGCCCCATTAATTGAGCATAGTATTACATCATTAGCTTTGCAAAGTAATGGCAAGAAATCTGATTGTGAGATGGGTAGCCATGAAAGTGAAAAGGGTAATACACATGAAGATAGCACAAACAAGGGTGATAATTTTGAGTTTCTAATTACGAACAACAACCTATCACCTCCACATAGTCATGAGGTGATGGAAAAACCACATGAAGATGACAATGTTATAAAGTCTTCCAATGTTAACACTCAATCTTGGTGTGTTGAACCTAAGGGGAGAAAAAATTAGATTTGCATAAAGAAAAATTTTGAGCACATGACACTTCATGATGACTTCAAGATTGAAGAAGAGCATGTGATGATGGAAGAAAAACATGAAGACATAAAGGTGGATAGGGAAGTTGATCATCTACTTAGTGGAGCAACCACTAGTGTTTTGGCTACACATGATGAAGGACACATTATACAATGGCATGATGTCATTCTTGATTTGTTTGAGGACAACATCATTATGTCCCACTATTCTCATGAGATAGGAGCTTTTGATCATGAGAAAGTCAATGATATGATATCACCCATTGATGGAAGTCCTATACCAATTGATAGACATGAATATATCAAGCATAAGAGGACTGAGTTTGTATATTTTGACATGGAAGAGGTAAGGAGGCCCGAAAAGATGAATGAAGAATAGATACAAAAAGCCAAAAAGGCTAAATTAGTGGTTGCCAATGTAAGAAAGCATCTTCAAGAAGTCAAAGAAAAGATCAATCTCGTCAACTTAGCAAGGAAAAAAAGGATAGATAACATTAGAATACTCTTTATTCAAAGAGGGGATGAATCTGAAAATGCACATTATTCTAATGATGATGAGATTGGTCAATTGAAGGATTGGTTTATTCTAGCTATACCATGTGTTCTACCTCATACGTCATTGAGTGTTAGCAGTACTACTTTGAAGGCAACAATAGTTGAGGTGGATAGATGGAGTTGGGATTGTCACCTTAGTGTTAGAGGATGGATTGATGATGAGTTCAAGTTTGACAGGTCTCTCACTTGGAGTTTTCTAGTTGGGTGTTTCCAATAGCAAGAGCTCGAAACTTGGACTCTAGGGGGTATCAAAGTGGCACAACAGAAGTCCATTGGTGTTAAGATGAAGGGACTTCTAGCTTATTCATGTGATCCTAGTGGAGATTGTTTTTGGAGAGTCTGGATGCATGAGGATTATTATTGTAGTACTTGGAGTCGGCATGGTGGGGCAAATATACAAGTTTGGGATCCAGGAGCTCTCTTGTTGGATAGTTGGCCTCACAAATTGATAGGACTTCACAGTGACAAGAGCTTTAGCTATATTCAGAGGATGTTGGAGTTCTTCTTAGGATCACTTGGGATCCAGGTGGTTGGTGGACAGGTGTCGGTGATTCTCTATTTTGGGCTTCAGGTATTGTGGCAGTTGGATGGTTTGGCAGATGCAGATTGCTTGAGGGCAAGAAATCTTTGGGAAGGGAGGATTGTCATGTCCCTGATCTGGAGGCAGATTAATTTAATTAATTTATTTAATTAATTCATCCAAATATTGTTATTTCATATGGATGATTAGTTGATTAATTTAATTTAATTAAATATTAAATAAATTATTTATAAAGTTATCCTAAAGATACAATATCATAAGGTGACTTTATATTTAATTAATTTAATAATTAAAGTGACTAAAAATAAAATAATATAAAAAAAGTCAATGAAATAAAATAATATTTTATTCTAGAAGCTTCTTGGAGATGGGTTAGAAAAAGTATATAAGAAGCTCATTGCTAGTCATTGAAGCACACTTAGATTTTATTACTTCTTATATTCTTGCATGGTAGAAAGAGAGCTTGAATGCTTTCATTGCTCGAGGGTTTGAAGACTCTAAGGTACCAATTTTGGTTGTGAAATATCAATCCTAGTTGGATAGTGGAGGGAGATACTTCAGTATTTCTCATTGAGATAATTGCAACCATTGGAGAACATTTTTAGAGAAGTTTGGTGAATTATTTGAGGTCTGTAATTTTCTTTCAATTTGGAAACTAGCCATGGGAGAAATTTCATTTTCATTCATTGCTCTTCACTCAGGGGACAAAATTTTGTGGGTATTGGAGGGATCACTTTCTCTTGCTAAGAAAATCATTTCTACAATAATTTTGGAGGCCAATACTATTGCATTTATTTATACAAAAGGTTTCCAAGCAAGAACAGGGGCGACAATAGTTGGAGGGCATTTCTTCATTAAAGAGGCACTACATCATCAACATATGATCCCAGGTTTTTTATATGCATTTCTTACTTCATATTTTAACATCAATTCATTGTAATAATGTTGTTATAACAGCAAATACAGTTGCATACATTCATGTCATTGTAAGCCAAGAGTCTTGGAAAATCATTCACAATTAGCTTGCATTTAGTTCATGCACCATTTAATAAGAATAGGAGTTGCATAATTATCATAGCAATACATTATTGTAATTAGCTAGAAAGTTATTTTGCAATAGAAGTTTCTTGGGAGGTTACATGCCAAATGTATGACAAAATGTCACTTGGTTGTAGTTGCTCATTTGCATTAAGTTGTGTCATTTATTGCATTAGAAAAACACAAAAACATATTACATATCATTGTTATTTTATTATTAGTCAATTTGCATAATTGGAGAACCTCTTGAAACATCATTAGCATCAAGGAACATCAAAACAAAGTAATCAGAAATTTATAACTAATTCAGACTTTGCAAGACAAGTGTTTGACGAAATGTCCAAGGCTTGAAAAGGTGAAAACAAAGTCATATTTTTCCAGGGACATTACATTAACTAATTAGTTAATTCAATAATTGATTAGTAAAGTTAGTTGACTAATTAATCATATTAGTTGACTAATCAATCAAGTGAGTTACCCAGTCAATCAGATAGTTGACTAATTAGTTAATCCAACGAACTAATCGATCAAATTAGATAGCTCAATTAATCTTAAATCTTTAAAATTGATAAAATTAATCTTGACTATTTTTCACTAAAAAACCTATAATATCACACTTCTTCCTCAAATTTGATTATCATGAAATCACTAGGAAAAGAATCATAGTTAATCAATCAATTTTTTTAGTTCTAAATCAATCTCAAGTCTCTAAATGTGATCAATTTAATCTTTGACCATTCATTATTTCACTAAAAATTATATAAATGCACTCTTCTTCCTCATGAAATCATAGGAAAATCATCGTACAAATTAATTAAGTCAATTAACTAATCAAACAAATTATTTGATTCTAGAAATCAATCTTAAGTCTCCATAATTGATCTAAGTTAAGGTTAGAGATGAATGTGAAAAAGAAGGATTACTAACAATAGAAGGTATATAGGAGAAAACAAAGGATTCAACCCAAACTCTCAAATCTTGAACTCAACCATGCAAATGTTTCAACTCCAACCACACATTGCAAATGATAGCTTTTTTTTTTCTTTTAAAATTGGGTGGTTCGATCTAAGATTCTCTTTTACAATTATTATTTTCAATGAGTGTTGAATGATCAACCTATTGTGCAATTTCACAGAGAGAGAAAAAGAAGTCGTTTACCTATAAGAAGATTTTAAATTTGTATAAATATTTCCTTTTACAATTATTGAGTGTTGAATGGTAGCCCACCATAAGATTTCCTCCACCAAACTCATCCCCCTATTTTCTCTATTTTTTTGGGTTAGATTTCTCATTAACAATATTGGGTTAGATTTCTCATTAACAATATTGGACAAGACAGTCTACATGACTTCCAAAATCTTTGGAATGAATTTGCACCTTACAAAAATAAAATATGTATCCAAAAATTATTTTATATTTGTATAATAAATACAACATTAAGAATTTTATTTCCTTGTCATTTAATAGTAGTTCAATGATATTATTTTAAAAATTGAAAGTCTTTGATTTTAGTCTTTTATTTTATTTTAATTGATCGATCAATGTTTTTGTTTAAGTGTTTTGTCTATAATTAGGGTGTCTTGATAAAGAATCTTTTTACTGTAGAATCAATGATTCATTTGCGCACTAAGAGCTGCTAAAAAGTAAGATTCCACGTGATAGAATACAGCAAAAACCCACAACTTTAAATTAGAAAAAAATGTCCATTGTAAGTCTATGATGTGTCCCGAGTCCTTGTATGTTTGGAAGAAGAGCATTCTATACGATCATTCAATAGTATGAGCACTCAAGCCTATCTTGTCGCTTTTAGGATACATGCATTCCATGGTAGAATACATGATAACCTATTTCTTTTTTATTTTTATTTTAGGAATTGAATTGAATTGATTGATTTTAATAACGAGACTAGTCAGTCTATGGGACCACAAACTGAAACTGAAAGACCGCCTTAGTCAAAATAACAAAAATAACAGCCAACCCCACCGAATTACTTCCTGTTGTTTTCCAACTCTTTGCTGATTTTGTTTCTTTTGCTGTGAATTTTGATCAGGGAACTTCTTGTGAATAATAGTAAACTAGTAATCGCACATACGTGTGCAATGGGTACGCCGAAGAGGTGGGGAAGGTCAATTAGGAAATTTGAAGAGTTTGGAGACACTAAATAGGAAAAGCATGAGGACCAAGTGCTTTGGGGTGATTACGACATTTGTCCATGATTTGATCGACAAATCCTTAGTATAAAAATATTTCCTCACTTTTCTCTCCACGGTTGTTATTACGAAATTCAGTTACAAAATTTTGTGTATACGTGAGGTCAATTTATAGGTCATTTAGCAAATGACATTGTTTGTGCAACATAGATTACACCATTATCACAAAGATATCATTAGAATTCCATTGAAGGAGGACTATGGAAATCTCCTCCACTCATTTTTTTTTTTTAATTTTGACTTTCAACCTTCATCCTTTTTTTTCGCTATGGCTCAAGCAATCTAAAAGACTCTAATGGTATATTAAAATGATGAGCAAAATTATTATAAATTACACCATTATCACAAAGATATCATGTAATATACTTTATTTATAGGGATTACAAAAGAGAAATATTCCAATTTGCTTGTATTGACTTATAAAGCCATTTATTCCTACCACAAATGTCCTCTAGGAAGCTTCCTAAAAACAAACTTTATAACTTATTATTTATTAACCCACTGGCATCTAGTGTTTACTAACATTCTAACCTTTACTACTATTAGTAATAACTATACAATGATGTATTTCCATTCAAGGGATATGAGAGAACACAAATTTTAGTCAAAAAGAAAGAAAAATTATAGCAAGGTTGAGTGTTGCAATAACTCATCTCCACCTCCTAAAGACATTATAAATTTGAATTTTGATGGAACAACTAAGGGAAATCTTGTAGTTGTTAGAGGTGGTTTCACCATTAGAAACTCAAACAGAGAACTAGTATATGGCAGTTGTATATTTTTTAGTATTAGAACTAATAGTGAGGTAGAGTGGTAGGCATTAGTCACAAAAATGGTGTATCCAATGCATAGGACCTATAAGCAATAAGAAACCTAGAAAGGGGTACAAATTAATGCAACCAAACCTTTTTCAAGAGTGGGAGATTTCAATGGAAGAGTATGTGGAATAGAGAAAAGCTTTATCCTTTGGTGTAGGATGTTGGTGTGTGAATTGAATGAATTAATATGGCTTCCCACTCTTTGCAAGAGCACCTGTCTTGGTGTTCTTCCTAAAGTTCTATTCTAGAATTTTTGGAGTATATGCTTTTGGGTGTCATATGAGGATTCAATGTTTTGGTCAATAGGGCTTTTGTTATTTTCTTAGTTTTCTTATCTTGGTTCTTTTACATGTAGCTGCGCATTGGGTTTAGAGTTCTAGGATATGAGATGGAGGGGGTAGAAGGCTAGTGAAGCAAAAAGGTGGTAGGTGTAAATACGATGGTAGGGTTACAGTCTATAGTATGCTTCACTTGTTTTTTGGTAATCATAATTTATTTCTATTGGGTTTTTGGACCTTATATTCATATATGTATGCAAATCTTCAATTCATGGGTGGGGGCCCAATGGAAGAGTATTTGGAGTAGAGAAAATATTCATCTTTTGGTGTAGGATGTTGGTGTGTGAATTAAATTAGTTGGTAAGGCTTCCAATGTTTGCAATTACACTCATATATGTATGAAAAGCTTCAATTCATGGGTGGGGGCCCAATGGAAGAGTGTGTGGAGTAGAGAGAAGCTTCATCCTTTGATATAAGATGTTGGTGTGTGAATTGAATGAGTTATTAGGGCTTCCACTGTTTGCAATAGCATGTGTCTTTGTGTTATTCCTAATGTTCTATTCTAGTAGTTTTGGATTATATGCTTTGGAGTATCATATAAGGGTACTAATGTTTTGGCCAATAGTTTTTTTTAAAAAAAATTCTTAGCTTTTCTTTGTTACTTTGGTTCTTTTGCATGCATTAGAAAATTGGGTTTAGAGTGTTAGGATGGAAGATGCAAAGGACAAAAGGGTGATGAAGCAAGGAGGTGCTAGGTGTTTATAAGATGATAGGGTGATAGTATATAGTATTATTCACTTGTTTTTGTAATTATAAATTCTTCTATCTTGTCTTTAGACCTTACACTCTCATATATGTATGCAAAGCTTAAATTCAAGTGGGGGCTCCAATAGAAGTCCCTAACTATATAATCTTAAAAAAATACTATGATGCACTATATCCAACAAAATTGACCCTTTTGTTTTGTTTGCAATAGCACTAATGAGAGAAAAAATTATATTAATTTTGGAGAATTATTCACACCACTAGTAATTAATCACGAGTTTATCTTGTTTTAGGAAAAATAGTGAATTTGTAAATCCGTAGACATAAATTCCCAATTGACTACTAGGAATGTAAAAAACTTGTCTCCAATTGACAAGATTAGAAACAATACAAAATACATGTGATATGACATATTGTTGCACATCATGATGAAAGGTAGGTCAATAAATATTATTTTCATGTATAATCAATCCATTATAAGTGCACCTAATATGGACCTCTAAATATTATGTACTTGAAATTCAATACAAATTATAAATTTTTTGCATAGAAACGTATCCTCTTTCTTGATAGAAGTTTAATCACACTTTTACATGTATGCCACTTTCCTTTATTGCCTAATTCAATCCCTTGTGAACTCTTTTTTATTTGTTTATTGTCTTGATTTGAGGTTTAGAATCTATGGAATTATTTAGTTTACATGGTTACCGGCATTTGGAGATAGGAGTTCCACACCACGAGGGAATAGTTATGGTGACATACATGTTTACTCTTTTAATAATTTTTTATATCAAGTGCTATAGAAATAAAGATTATCCCATATAGAAATTGTAATAAGCATAACACAAGATGTTAATATAAGTAGGGTTATTGTTGTTATAGTTCTAGGCTATTTTAAGTATCATTTACTTGAAATTATGGATAGACATATATTTTAAATATAATTGTTATCATGAGGATTGCACTCGAATGCAAAGCTGAAAAGCTCAGCAATCTTGTGTAACATTGAAACACTTTCGAGCCTATGGGTTGCTCATAGTGAAAATGGGTCTCCAGGTTATGGGTTGGTTCCCCTTTTGATCTCCTAGAATCTAATGATTTGTGTGGGAAAAAGGATAAAGATTACTGAATGAAACTCTAATGGTAAACTGCTTCTAGGAGGTGATGCGTTGAAGAAAACTAAGTGAAAACTGATTCACAACTAATACTCTCAGAAAAACTATTAACACAACTCAACTCAAGCACCTTAATCACATAAATGTTTCACTAAAAGGCTCTGCTTAATTTTACCTTACTAAGGAAAACTGGGTTTTCACAAATTAAGAGAAAATATAAACTCTAAAAGCACAATTAGTGACTTGTGATAAACTGCAATTGTGTATATGCATCAATAAACAAGACATAAATTTAAAGGTTTCTAGTTTGAAGCACATTAAACTTGCATCAAATCACTTAAAAGATACAAAACACCAAAAGCTTTGAAGGTAAACTATATTTATTTTGAATATTCTAAAGGAAAATTATGCAAAAACTCAAACAATATGTTGAAAATAAAGTACTACTATATATTAATCAAATAAAAGCCAAGTTACAAGATATTCTCTTTGTAGAATGCAAAGGTAGAAAATAAGAACTGAGAAAAAGAATAAGTCTTTTCTCAATATATACAAAAGATGGCAACCCCAAAGTGCCAAGAGGTGGAACTAAAAGCCAACTAAGAGTGAAAAATATATCGAAAATATCCTCTCACAAGCAAAGAAGAAAATCCTCCAAAAAAGGGCCCACAACTGAAGTAAATTGAACATTGAATGTTGCAAACTCCTCTACATGTTATGCATGATCAAAAGATCCTCAAATTTTTTGTGAAACTGTAGTTATGTCTCAAAAATCTCCACCATTTGCTCTATTTTGTCTTTGCATGACTAGTTAACTGAAAAAGAGACTCAAGTCTCCACCTTAATGATTTGCATGCTCTGACCTTTTGTTCACTCCAGTTGTTTTTCTTGCATGACTCAGGAAAAGGTAACTGCATGATTAAATACTAAAGATAATTGAAGTGATTATCTTAATATTTAAAATGTGATAGTTCCTCCTTTTACACATTACATGTTAAATATTAAGGTAATATTACCTTTAATATTTAATTATATTGTTATTTTTTGTCTATAATCATGCAATAAATACAATCAAACACTCCTTTGCTTCAAACACCATGCAAAATACAAGTGAATTTCACTCCATGATTAAAATCAAATAATAACCTTGAAAATTGACTTCAAGTCCACCCTTCAATAATTATGATTCCCTTTGTAATAGGTTGATTGACTTTACAATTCAAGACCATGGGTGTTAATGAAATGATTTTATTTTTAAAACTTAGTTAAAAATGCCCATCAAAAAGCTTAGGGAAGAGAGTAAAAAGGTCTCGAACCCTAATCTCCTCCTTATTCTTCATTTTGCATTTTGTGAACAACCTGCTGCCGCCATGATGGCAAGGTTTTGATAGCTCGAACCTATTGATTTTTAGCTATTCCTAAAGATTTCCTGTGAGATTTTTTGCAAGAAATAACAAGGTAAGTTATTTTGGTTGTAAATATGGGCTTTGTCCTCCATTTTTTGAAGCATCCTTTAGCTTATTGGTCATGGCCTACATTATTTTTGATGCATCTTTCTCTATTGTCATTTCCTAAGTTTAATGGCTGCCATGAAGAGCATTGATTGAGCTTTTTGGGGGAAAGAAAATGGAGACCCACGTGAGTTTATTTTTTGAATGTCTTCTCTCACAGTGAATAAAAGGCAAGATTTTCTCCATGTAATTTGTATTTCTTTGTGATTTCACTATGGAATATGTTTTATTCAAGCCCTCTGAGAGTATATTTATTTTTCTGTGAAAGAAATTCATGATTTTTCTATCTATTCTGTAATCTTGAAGGTCGCCATGAATGAGCTTGATTTGGGTGTTCAAATATTTCTATGGTAGTGGCCATGAGGGTATTGATGGTGTTTTATTTTTCTATTTGAACTTGTTTCAAAATTATTTCTCATAACATGCCTTGAAGATTCTACTTATCTTGCATTTGAAACTCACTACACAAACCCCATGTTGTATTACTTTTGAAGAAAAACCTTTTCTCAAGCCATGACCATGAGAATGGACAGATTGGAATTTTCTAACAAAACTTAACATGGGTACTAATTTATTCACCTTCATTTCCAGATCATATGCAATATCCTTCACATAAACCCATAAGGCTCGGCCATAAAGATAACTCCTCAGGTCGTGGCTTGAATGCTCTAACTGGGTTCCATATGTTGTGAATATGATGCAAATATGTTCATTTTCTTGTAATCCTACATTTCCTTGAAACCCTAGCAACAGTGTAGTGTTCATTCATTTTCTTTTAGTGAAGTGTATACTTAGCTTCTTAATATTTTCTATTCTCTAAAGAAAACAACATAACTTCTCCTTCTTTAGTATATGCACTATAGCTTTATTATTTTTGTTCTCACATATTCAACATAATGGAACTTTACCCTTGTTTTCTTTAATTCATCTTTGTTCAAAAAGTGTGCATAAAAAAAAAACTTCCTTTCAAAGGCACAAATGTAAGCTCTCTTCTATGAATGTCTTTTTCAGAGCATTTGAAAATGTCACAATGCTGAAGTAAAGGCTTGAATCTTGTGCTCCATTTTGCTTCAATAATGTTGTTTGTATGTAAAATGTTGTTTCCTTCATAAATTGTGTATACAAACCTCTTTTGATTTGTATGCACTACACAAACGGTTAATGATAGTTCCTTTGTTCTTCCTGTTGTTGCTCACTTCATTTGTAATATGCAAAATATGTTGGTCTTGATACCTTGTATGGATTTAACTATGTTTTGCGCACCCTTCTTGTTCTATGAAGCACACCATAGAAGACTCCTTTCCTTTTGCTCACACTAAGATGAATTGCATAAGTGATAGTGGATTCAATATCAAGGCTTTATTCTTTGTACTGTATGCATATTTTAGGACATTTGCATTTGTAAAAAATCAAGAGACATCTATAGGTGTTATGGCTTCACCACTGTAGGCTACAATTCACATCATATTTCTAAAAAATTGCAAAAAGATACTCTTCGTCATCATCTTATTTCTTCAGAAGTATGAAGCACCTAATTTTAATCCACTTTACTAATGTTCCATGATGTTGCAATAGTGATCAAAATATGATATATTTACCCTGATGGTTGGGCTACCTTACTTGCAACAATCCTTATTTCTTCAAGTTTTTTGTAGGCATAACTCTATGATTCTCACCCATGCATTACTGACATATAGATGATATTTATTTCACCTTGTATGCTGTGACTTAGTCAACCTCACTATTTACTGTTTATTCACCTTTATGGCCATGCACTTTCCACCTTTTATTTCTGAGAAGGAATATGACTACTGCCCCAAACCAACATTGTGTGCAAACATTGCTTGTAAGATACCTTGATGGTTATGTATATGATGACACCTTCATGTTGGTCTATTATAAACAGTATAAACAACAACACCTTATTTGTTGTTCCTTGATTGTGAGCACTATTATGTATGCCTGCTCACTTTCACATCCATGATAATGTACTCCTTGCTAATCCATCAATCAAAATGACTTTGACTGCCTAAATTCTCTTACTATATGCATTACACATGATGAAAACAACAGGGATGATGTTATGACAACAATGTATGATGTAAAACCATGATGCAAATGATGCATTTTCATTGAGTTTCTACTGCATTCTACTTAGACATTCTGAAAAAGCCCATTGTTGATTTGTATTTTCCAATTCAAAGGACTGCCTTGTGCACTTTTGACTTGGCTGCTATGAATGATCAATGCTTGAGGCTCTTATAGACACTTTATGAGTTTCTCCTTCAGCTAAGATGTTTCTTTTAAGCATTATGAATATGTTTCCTTTCTCAAAAAACCCTCTTGAAGTTAAGGGGTAGCATGTTGGGCTCAAAACTTGTGGGAGCCACATTTTACACCACATGCTAAAATGTTGTACATGATGAACCAGTAATGAAACATGTACCTGTACCTGCACAGTGAACAAACAAGTTAGATAAAAACAATGAAATTCAATGTTCTTTCTAATGTTTTCCCTTGGATATCTTGGATTTAGCTATTCATTTTTCCTTTTTTGATTAGTTATAAAGTAGTAAGTATTTCCTTGATTAGAAATGCATGAGATTTGTATGGAACCCCGAGCTCTAACATCTCCTATTCTTGCAGATTTATTTCTTGGAGTAGCAACTGGACAACTTGAACGATGCTGGGACAACCTCCAACAATGGGATTTTCCATTCACTAGGCAATGACAGGTCTAATATCTTATTTTATGCTTCTTATTTTCCTTGTAATTACTTGCTATTTAATATCTGATAGAAAAGTTACTCCCATGGCTTGTGTGGGATTATAGAAACATTGCTTTTAATAAATCAGCTATTTCATATCAAGTAATGACTTGTATATCTTCATTTGAACTTGTTTTCAGTTACATAATATGAAATAACTAAATGAAATTGTTTGAAGCATATTTTTTGTAATCATGATGAAATGAAATTTTTACATACCTCTTTTCAGAACTGCTTTCCTTTTTCTGATAAAAAACAATAACATATTCAAAACATAAATTGCAGAAAATAATTTAGCTTCACAAAAAAAATCCTTTGAATGTTTGCTTTCTTAATGAGGTCTGTTTTGTTGATTTGTTCGGATTGTTCAACAGTTTTACTCAAAATATTACATAATTATGATAAATCAATTCTTTTAAAAACCTTCATTCAGAAATCCGTTGTTGATTGGATTGTTTATACATCAAATTTTTCCTACCCCATCAAACAAATGTGTGAAAGAACTTTACTAATTTGAGTTGGAAGCTAAAAATTAGTAACAATAATCTAAGGTAAGTTTAGATTGATGAGTAACCATGTACGAAAAATTGCTAGACATTGAGTTGGAATGAAAAAAGAATCAAGATAATGCCAAATAAATATAGATGCCATTTGTATAGTCATATTATAGAGTATTCACTTTCATCAATATTCAATCACTTAACTTTTGTTCAATTAAAAATTGATTTATTAATACGATATTGGTATCTCCAATTCTATGGGTTCTCATACTAGATTCTTAATGTGCAATTGATAGTTGTTTGTAATATGTCTAATAAGTCCAAAGACAAAAATTCTCAAGGTTGGCTTCGGATGTGTAAAATAGTGTAAGAACCTTGTATTTTATTGAGAACACAAACCTTACATAAAATGATATATTTTTGTCCATAATTATGAATGATAGGGCAGTAAAAATTCTTTTAAAATTCAATTAGAAATTGTAATGGTGTGAATTTTCACCCCTTGAAAATTCCACATTTACGTACTTCCTATCTTCAAAAATCAAGTTTGATAATGCAATTAAACATCCTTCATTCGCTTCCCATCCACTTGGCAGTTGTTTTTTGTGTCGGTGAAGAATATTCTGTTGGGGACGCTAGTGCGACACACTACCATCCTAACATGATTCTTTCCTCTAGAATTTGCAGAGGCATTACAATTCTCCATTGATGACAAAGAGTAACATCTCTGCTCCCTTGACCAACCTCAAACGACTCCTTTGCCTCCAATTTCATCTTCAAATGACTATCTCCTTCATTCTCACACACTCTCTCTTGGAAAATTCTTGATCATTCACACACTTAGGACTACTTTCTTCATTCTTTTCACAACATTATCATGTTCTATCGCCTCCATTGAACCTACAAGTTGATATTTTTTTAGTTTACTCTCTTCGTTGTTGCAGCAATGTTTCCATTTGCAAGATTGCTCCTTCTCCCATTTTCTTTGAGTGCACATAGTTGAAGGTGATATCACTCCATTTTTGCTTTCTCTTTCATTATCATATTGTTTTCATAGAATATTGTTGTTTAGAATAGTGCTTAGTACTTTCATCTCAATATCTTTCTTTATCACATTTCTCCTATTGTTGCTATATTGGCTATCCATGGATGTGGAAACACCAAAGCTGGGGACTAACTGTGGTAGTCCTCTATATGTAGTCCCAACATTTTTTTGTCTTGTATGTGTAGATTGCTCGTTGAGCGAATACCTTGATGATATCAACTCCTGGGTAGGAAGGTGCACTTTCCTCACCCTCTTAAATTATCAATTCATAGTTTAGATTACATTAAAGAATTCTTCTTGTTATTTTGTTATTTAGTCTCTTTGTATTTTTGTTATTGCATTAAACCATACTTGTTAGGTTGTTAGTAAGTTTCCTTAGCTTTCATACTATACTTTATGCTTTCTATCTATACAGATGCTAGTGCCCCACTCAGACACCAGTGTGCTACATTGTCATCTGTGTCCTACGATGTAGTTCTTTGGCAGTGAGCTACCTAAGTTGTAGTCTAGACTTTGGAAACCTAATCACCTAACCTCCTGAAACATTTGAGATTATTAAAGGATAACAACAACTTGGTTTTTCTTCCTTTCTGCCTTTAAACCTTAAATTCTCCTAAAGCAATTCCTTAGCTTGAGGTAGATCAAGGCAGCCTATTGTTCTAGACCCTCTTGTCACCTGGGGTCCTGAGCAGTTGGTCCCCCTCTATATTTTGGTGAAACCAACATGAACTATTTTGAGTTTTGTTTCGTAATGTTGAAGGAATCTTCTCTTGTGTTCTATGTGTGTTGTAGGTATGTGCATTGCAGGGTGCCTAGCCTTGCAACCCAACCTACGACCCCTAGTAGTGTAGTTAGAAGGGTCCCTAAACATTGTGAAGTGAACTCTAGAATAGGTCATTGTGTAATTGTTAAACCCTTGGGGGCTTCTTAGAAAGTCCTTTTTAGTGTACATAGAAGATGGCTTCTTTCATGCATCTTCCCATCCCATCTGTGCAACTTGTGAGTGGGTCTCCTGCTATAACTTTTACATCGCAGGACTTGCCGATGAATGCTAATAGAGAACCCTCTCCTCTATACATTTCTTCTCATATCAATGGGAATACCATGATTGGTTTTCTCGTTAATCCTACATGTCCAATTAATGTTATCACAAAGGAGATCATGTTAATAAACTTCCTACACAAGGATGGGTATGACGAATCAAAAAGCACGATACATACACATGATGGGATTTTTGTCCCCCCCATTGGTTCCATCACCCTTTTAGTCCTGGTTGGGCCCAAGACTATGGATTCCCTTTTCGATATTATCCCAAAGTCTGACTTGTGAAGCTAGGCATTCCTTGGCTAGTCTCTATTAATACAATCGCTTTAGTGATCCATAAATGTTTGAAGTTCTCTCATGAGGGCTCAATGCACATTGTGCATGACACAAGGTACAAACCCCTAGTGTCATGTGGGGCTTATTCATTAGATCACTTTTGGCTTTCCCATATTCATCTGATCCCTCCAAGGATGAACCTATTGGTACTCAAATCTGCAATCCACTTGAATCCTAAAGGGCTACCAGGCCTAATGGTCAGATTCAAGGAGAGATTTTTCCAAAAAATGGGAGATTGAATTAAAACTATTTCTCCCCTGCACTTCAGGCTCTATGAAACCCCAGAGGGTGATCCCAATAGTGTACATACAAATACTTGTGTGTCAAAGCATCTAAAAAAATGTAAAAAAATGATTCTCCTTCAATTGTTAAATAGACATATTATCCTAAAGGTTTGGCTGACCTCCATAGCAATGCCTACTTTAAACATGAGAGATGTAATACATTAAGTTCAACACACACAATCATACTTAGATAGAAATTTAAAGTTGATTTAAAATTGTAGTTGCTCACAAACAATATTAGGAAACTGCAACATTAAAAGCCCAGTGCCATGTTCTAGGGTGAAGTCACCTAAACCATGTAATTAAAAATACATCACAACATTTACCCTATCATAGTTATGCTTACTAGGTGATGCCTTACACCACTGATACCAGAAACTCAACTAGTCATACACAATAATCCTAGCACATAGTTGCATAAAACTCTATTTGTATTAATATATTTTAATTCATTCTTTGAATGATAGTCATAAAACCAAACAAACATTCAAGGAAAGACAAGAAGAAAAATATTTACAATATTTAATTCTTCATATTCATAATCTATGTAATGTACACTGTGGAGAAAACCAGTTCAGAATATTATGCATTTACAAAAAAATATGATAATACTATAATTGAATCCCCAATTACTTGACTTAGACTCTCCAAAACTTGAAACCAACACTCTTTCATTTTCAAACCCTGTTACAAAAAATATGCTTCCCCGTGAGACCAAATAGTCAACAACTCCCTCAAAATGAAACAAAAAACTCCACTTAAGGGAAGAGAAGAAACCATAAATGGAGATCCCTAATAGAAATCTAGCATCACTCAGCTCCGTTGATCAGTAACTGCCTCCAACACTCAAAGAAAAACCCATCTGCACTTTGTTTTCCTGCTCCTTGCATTTTCTTGCCCATACTGCAACATAAAATTTTCTTTTTACTTTCACCTAGCAATTGAAAAATTTCTCTTACCTTGTGAAAAAACTTCACTTCTTTCTCCATTTTACCCTACAACTAAAAAATTCTTGTTTTAACACAAAATCCTTTACTCTTCTACGAGGCTTTGGAAAAACCCATTTTGCTCCTCGTGCATCTCCATGAAATATTTTTTTTCACTACCCAACACTTAAATTTTATTTTTAATGTGAAGGCTTTAATTATTTCCACTAAGCTATAGAAGGCTTGATTCCTGTGCACTTTACACATTTTGATTATTTCCCAGCAATAAAATTTTTATTTTTAACTTGGTGAAGGCTTTAATTCCTTTATTACCCGTGACTTTCCCTTTGCATTTTACACTTTATTACTTTCTAGCAACAAAGACTTTGATTTTAATTTTGTGAAGGCTTTTAATTTTCTATTAGGTTGTAGAAAATCACATTACATGTGCCATTCACCTTTTTAATTATTTTCACTATTTAAAAAACCCTTCAAATATTGCTATTTGACGCTCTCCATGGGCCAACCTCACCATTTCATTTTTCACCAGTATCACACATCACAAAACTGAATGAAACGAGAGTGAATTTACCCTGATGCACGATGGGAAACACACACCATCACACATCACCAAAGTAATTAGGATATGGAGACACCTTTCATCGATGGGTGATGCCATCATGTATCACTAAAAATAGACAGGAAAGGAAATGCAATTTGGTGACGGGTGATGGGAATGGGAACTCCACACATTAGCTACTCTTCACGTTTTGTTGCTTCATCATGCACTTTGGTGGCACAAATAAAATGTTTACAGTAGTCAACATGCAACTCCATCTTCTATTCATCGAAGCCATGCTTATGAAGCTCTCCACAACTGGTGGTTGCCTAAGCACAAAGAGGGCACACATTGATTCTAGACACTGCTCGAAAAAAACCCCATCAACAATATGTATTTACTTTTGAATTGTTGGAGTCAAAAACTTCTGCAATTTAATCCCCATCAATGTGTAACATGAAGCACTTTTCCACAACTCAAAGTGTTTTCATTTATCCTAGTTTCAACATCCCAGCTCCTAACTGAATGGTCTTAGGAAGTAGAATAAATTGTATCCTTTTCAAACCACATAATTGAGGAAACACATTCTGTATGTCCTTCCAGTGTCTTTGATGCTTCAATATGAGAATCAAGTTGCTTTGTTGAAATTGTTGCATCTTCCAACTTTCTCTTCTTCAACAAACCACCATTGCTTTATATATCCAAATCTCCTATAAATTGCCATATTTTGATTGTGAAATACCAAGAACCAAATTCCCATGTGGGCTTTTTGAAACAATCTGAACAGAAGAAGTATGACCTCTCAACAATTTTCAAGGACAAACCATTTTCACATTTTTTGTATGCTCATTAGGGATGAGCTGCCATAGTCATAGAGTCCGATCCTTTGAGGCAATAGCTAGATTTAGAGAGTTCAGATTAGAATCTTGTATTTTTACAAAAGCAACATAATTGATAGCATCTCTATGTCCCTCAAAAACATGCGTACATGATCCATTTGCTTTCCATATCCTTCCTATACTATCACACGAGCCACTAAATATGAACCTGGAACAAGAACCATCAAATGCACTGACCCAATCATTATGTAAAAATGGCTCTTCCTTATGAGGAGGAGCCACTGCTAGTATTATTCTACATTAAGATTATTTTTTTCGGCAGAAATTCCCTTGATGATCATGTACCATAGAAAAAAGGAAACTTGCTTGATTTGGGAATAATTGATGACAAATTAGACTTAATGAGGCATTGATTTGGTGTTGTGAGGTGTTTTACACATCCACACTAGGTCTTGGACCATTGCAAACTAAATAAAGTGCGTTTAATGATGTCTTGTAAAGGTGTTGTAAAGTGTTGTAAAAGACTTTCACGCCTCTGTAGACTTAATAGACCTATCTTTCCCCTAATTCAACATTATAAAATGTATTTAACTACATTATCACATTAATCTAGAAGGATTGTAAAATAAACTTAATGTTAATCTAGTGTTGTAATGTGTTTTACACATTCATATTGGATGTTGTGCCTTTCTAGGCTAAGTAGACCTAATTTTAGAGTTGTAAAGTGTATTTAATCACACTTTTACATTGAATTTTATGTTCCAAGCCCTAATTGACCTTTACATCATCATTAATAGGCCCCTATTGCCCCATATTGTGCATCTCAAGGAATGAATTGATCAAATACCCGATTAAATCATCATATAAACCTAATTTATGCATTCCCCAACATCCTAGCTGGAAAAATAGCCCCTGTGGGACCCATTTGCCACCCTGAGTGAATGAGTCCCATCCAGGTGGGACTAATTCACCCAAGATGGCGAATGAGTCCCATTTGGGCCATTTTTGACTTTTGAGTGGGAAAAATTAGGTTTTAAGTTTAATTTTTCTTCATGTCAGCCTTGGGGATCCAATTAAAAGGAAAATTTGGAGAATTGCCTATAAAACCAAGCCTCTAAAGCCTAATTCACATCTCTTATCATTCATTCATCATTCATAATGTCCTTAAGTTAAGAAAGTCAGGGTTTCATCATTTCAAGCCATCAAGATAGCTTCCAAGGACATTCAAGGATAGATTCTTCATATTTTGTTGTAGAAAATCAAGATCAAACATCATGGCAAGGTATTAATTCCATTATTTCATGTTCATGCTTCATTTTCTTATTTCATCATTTTGGTTTAATTACCTAAAAGGGGTTTTACCAAGGAAAACCCCTATCCTCTAATAATCAACAAGTTTTCCCCTCTTTAATGTGTGATTGCAAGTCTGCAGATTGAAGAAAATTGTCAAAATGAGAAAGTTGCAAATGTTGTCAAAGTTTTCATGAAAAGTTGTCAAGAATAATGGAAACTCGGATCTAGGGAAAAATATCCATCCAATCTGCATGAAATTAGTGGGAAAGTGCTTATTTCATCCATCTTTAGAGGCTTGCAAAGTTTCAATCTGAAATTCTGCTCTTGGGATACTTTTCAACAAAACGAGACTCCTCCTCAAGTGGTGGTGAATGAGTCCCAACAAGCCTAAAAATTAGCATTTTCAGAGTTTCAGAGATATTTCCAGTCTTCAACATATTTCCAGGTGCATACCATTTACATCCTTTCCTTTTCGTTTGGCTTTATTTACATTTTTAGATCATTCTTTAGGTCTTTTTACATTACACAATGTGTTTTCAAACAGTCTACAGTTCATTAGTTTTGTATTAATAATCAATCCATTTTTATCAATCCTTTGCATTTAGGCATATTTTCATTGTACTTGCATTAGTTTGAGTGAACCACCACAATTTTTGGCTTATCTCTCTCCTTTTAGGTGAAAAACCCTAGAAGTGTAAGAGAGCCATAGCAACCCAAAAATTGTTGGCTTAGAGCAGCAATTTTTCAAGAGATGTTCGAACCAACTCCCCTTCAACAATAAAATCAAATGGATGAGGTTTTTACATCTAGACATTGAAAAAAGATGCTTGCTACAACGTCTTGATATACTCGCTATAAAATTTCCTTTGTAATATCAAATTGATCCCTTTTAGCTAGCATGGTGGTTGCCCCATGCAACATAAACATTTCTTGAGGTCTGCGCCAACACTTTACAATAAAACTCTTGAGCCTTCTCAAGAAGTGCAACTACGTTCTTTGGATCACTCTCCTCATTGTAAAAAGTTGCAAACTAATTCCAATTTCCAAGTGAAATGTCAACATAAGAATTCTTTGCTTCTGATTCACTTTGTGCAATTTTAAAATGTTTCATTCGCCTTAAGTAGTCACTATTTTAAGTTCCATGCCAAGCCAAACATATACAGAACATTTGGTGTGTTTTTATCCATTTTAAGTGCATTCTCAATCAAATCTCAACTTAGTTGGATCTCGGCCCATCCCGAGCCATATTTTCCTATATAAATGATTTGCTTTTTCAATATCATGTAACATCAAAGAATTCATGATGAAAAATTTCAGGTTGCTCTCCATTCATGCAGTTGTCATCACCCCAACCATACTATGGAGGAACACAAGTTTCAACTCTAGTTGTAGACAAGACGGGATTAAAACCAACCACGTTCAATCTATCACTATTTATTTTCCATAACCTTGGATGTCACCATAGAAGCTATGGTTGTGTATCATATTCCTCATCTAAGCACAAAACAAAGGCTATATTATTTATTAAGCTCATCAAACACTTCACATAAAGTTTGTCTTTATGCCTTCCTTTTGTGATTGTCCTTCTCATTCTTGTTGTCACTTGGTGAAGAGAACTATCCACTACTACAAATACTTTATATCCATTGCATGCACTCTATCTTTTATTGCCTCTTGAATCACCTCTATTTAGGTATCCACAAGTCTTGTTAACTTGAATACAACTATCATATATGTCATGAGTTTTTGTTGAAATATTTTAATTTTTATAGTTGTTAATGTAGATTTCCCTGTAGACTCATGAACACTGTTTCTCTTGCATACCGTGAAAATTCCACCTTAAGACTTTGATAGAGGGTTTATGTACAAGACTTTGACTAAAGTTTTAAATACCTTGTCATTTTGTATGATCTCTCTATTATTCTTTGTATGTTAAAACCTCATACTCTATCATAGATTCTTTGACATTTGATGAATATCATATGGAGATACTCATGCAAATATTGATTTATAGTCATTTGATCTCTTTATGCTTGGACTTAAAATTAGTGGGAAGCTGAATAATAGCATCTTTATTCCCTCCACAATGTTGAGGGTAACTTTCCTCCTTATAAGTTTTCACTTTGACAACTAAAATAGTATTATGGAACCTAAGCACTAGAGAAGGAAATATCACCACAACTGATCCTATTGGGGAATCATTTACAGATGTAAAGTTTCTTTGTTGCATGGGGTTCAAGAAAAGCTTTGCTTTCAATTAATATGATTCTATTACTATCTTGCCATATTTGTAGCACACATGGAGGAGTGTATGGTTTTTAAAATAGCTATTCATCATTACTATGAACATGATATTCATCAGTCCTTATGAATATTTAGGCTTCCCTATGTTCAATTTTCCACACTTTCATACCCTTATAAGCACCACCATCATATGACATTGTTATGATTTTTGAGAAGCAGTCCTCATCTTGTATGCTGCCCCTAACTGTTATGAGCCCCTATCCATGCTCTTTTCCTAGGTTCCCTCTTGTTGTCCATTCAAACTATCATCTCCACTTGCCAATAGGGGTCTTTATTGATTGATTTCAAGAAAATGTAGCAACTAACATTTGAAAATTTTGAGAGTCCCATCAGTGGCTCTTTCTGGGGACGTCTGTTCTTTAGTGAATATTGTGAGATCATAAAATATTTTGGAAGAGTAATTGAGTGCTAGAATCATTTGGTGACAGAGTCCTTTTAATTTCAATTTTTTAACCTCATTTGGTGGCCCCATGCCACCAAATGAAAAAGGGGAGTCAATACTTGCCTCTATCAAACATCAATATGTTAAATGAGCCAATCTCTTTTAATCCATACTTGCCTCTGTCACACCACATCAACAAGGGAATCTTCATTTCTACAAAAATAAGTGTCAGGATTCCTTTGAACAAACAAGAACTTGCTCCATGTTTAGTTTTACTGTCACATGGAAACCAAATCACATAGGCCAGATCACTGCCACTCATTTCATTTTATGACTTTGTAGCAAGTGAAAAAATATGAGGATAATGATCAAGACTATATGAAGACATAGTCTTATCACATTTACTAACCCCCTCATAATGATTAAGCTAAAAAAAGATATCATGCCTCAAAAATAGTGTGCAATCCTCCTGTGTATTGAGCAAAGAATTCTCACACATTTGTAATTCCATCAATTGAATTGCATCATAGGAAATTTTATCATCATCCCAACAACATATCCCATTCATATTACCATACATCTCAAGGTTCTAAAAACAAGACTTATCAACATCCACAAGTCCATTGTATACATTAAAATCATAGCATTCAAAAAATGCGTCAGCATCCCAAACAATGTTTTCCACTTCAGGTTCATAAACAACATTATCAACACTCATCTTGTTATCACACAAAAAGGCTTCAAATGTAGTCTCAAAATCTTTGTTTGCAATAAATCCCTTATAATGAGTATTCAAAACACATTCACCATTGCAAGAAGCATCACATTCAACATCACCTCATACTGCATCAACATGAATATCTGAAGCATACTGCTCATGAGAAAGACTATGAGTTATAGATCCAAAAAAATATCCTCATATGCATCCATGTGATCGACACAATCACATTCTTCAAGTGCAAACTCATCACAAAAATTATCATTAGCTGTATTAGCATTTGTCTTCTCATTTTCAATTTCTTGTACAACCACATTTGTGCTAACCTCGTGCAGACATTCAATGATAACTTCAAAGCCAACAAAAGGAGTAGAAGAAGGTAAAGCATCAAATAAAAAAGGAATTCCTTGTTCATAACTTTCATTACCAACATATACATTCTCATCACAATCAACTATCTAAACTGATTCATCCAATGAATCTCTTGCATACATATCTCCTTCTTTGTTCATACTATTGCAACAATCAGTAGGGTCACATTCTTCATTGTCAAATTGAAAACTAGCATTTTTTTTGTCATTGCAACTACTTGTGGATGATCTCTCCAACTGAAATTCATTGCACACTTTGTCATTTTCATTTGATACACTGACATTATTAGAAGCATTCTTCAAATTAGTAGGCTCCTTCGTCTCATCACCATCAAAGCTTGTATCAATGTTACACTCAACACTTGTATAATTAACATGACCAAGTGTATCGTAACACTACTAATTACACATTTATTCTTCAAATAAGATATTCAGTTCATATCCATTATCTTATTCTTGTGATCCTTCAAAATTATTGTCATCATCTTTGTTGGAATACTTTGCACTTAGGGAAATTAGTGTTGTCTCCTCCTTATGAGAGAAGTAACAACCATAAGGGCTACAAATAGAATTGAAATCATCTTGATTAGCCAGATAAGAATACTCCTCAACTGATTGCATACTCACATTAGCAATACTACTGTTATCATCATGAAGACTTAAAACATCAGAATCAACATACTCATCAACTATATCTTCAAAGTCCATAGTTGAGAAAATACTTTCATTATCATCTGCATCATTGTATCCTTCTTTTGATATAGAAAATTGAATCTCTATTTTTGTATTTTTAGAGAAAATAGAAATGACTTCACATGTTTCATTCATTTCATCATGACCATTATGGCTGCAATCTTCATCTGGGTATATTTCTTTTGTAGGGTGTTCAAAAACAACATCCTCATCACTACAAGATGCATTATCATCACATAATTGAGTTAGGAAATTGCTTTCATATTGCTCCATCAATTCTCCAATCACTGAAATCCATCGATATATGCATTTAAGGCTAGAGGGCTTCAAGTGAGCTGGCATGGTGCTCAAACCTGGCTCACAATTCTGACAAAATAAATCAGTGCAAAATGGTTCATTAGGTCTTTCTAATTCTGGTATGTCAAACAAAAATTCATGAATCTATCATGCAAGTCATAGGAGGATTCATCCTCAAATATTTCTATATCACATAATGCATCAATATATGATATGGATTCAACTTTGTTTTTAGATTCCTCTTCCAATTCTTCCTGGATATGCAAATTTCTACTTTCAAACAAGCACATATTATCATTTGGTATTTCTTCAAATTGATCAATGAAAAGTGTTTCGAGCTCTTGCCATGAACATATGGAATGCATTGGAAAACTAGAGAACCAATATTCAACATTATTTTTTAAAGTTCTTATAAAAAAATTCATGATAGCATCCTATTCTTCAATTTGACAATCTTCTATTAAATCTAAAACCTTGTACATGTCTTAATGTTGATTCTTCAATATCTCCTCTAAAATTAGTCAAACATTCATTAATTCTTCTTGGGACTGAATGTGGGTAACCCTGGATTTTACTGAAATCTAGAGGGTTGTATCTTTCATTAGTGAACACCTTCCTTTGAGGACATGGCTATGTTCTATGCATGACATTACAACTTGTAGAGGGAGAACTAGGACAACAATACATTTTTGCAAATAAAAAAATTATTCCCTCTACAACTATTCAATTCTCAATATCCCTTTCTTGTAGTGCTCAATTTCACTAAATAAGGGAACCAAATTATTATAAGACCTTCAAAAATGGTCTTCATATATAGATTTATGCTTCTTGAAAACCAAAACATGGAAAATACCTGGGTATGTTGCAGCTATTGCAAATTCTTCTTCCTGACTGGAAATCTTTGTAGATCTCAAAATTTATTCACATCTTTAGCAAGTTCTTTAGCAGAGTCGTCACCTCCTTTAAGAGGAAAAAATATTCAATCAATTGAAACATATTCAATAATGAGATTTCCTTCTGAGTTCCTTTCACCAGCAGCACACCATAGATCATGAAGCTTTCAAGTTCACTGCAACAATTTCTTTCTCCAGGTATGAATTCCTTCAATATCTGAACCAAATGCTCAGATCAAAAAATAATATGAATTTGTGATAAGACAGTTTGCAACTAGAGATTCAAATTTCTCCCCCAAGATACTTTCCAATTTTTTGGTACTCAAATATGCATTCCACTTGAATCCTAAACGGCTGCCAAACCTAATGGTCAAATTCAAGGAGAGATTTGGCCAATGAACGAGAGATTGAATTAAAACCCTTTCTCCTCTACACTTTAGGCTTTGTGAAGCTGAAAAGGGTGATCCCAACAATGTACTTACAAATACTTGTGTGTCAAAGCATCTAGAGCACTGTAAACTGATGATTCTCCTTCAATTGTTAAATAGACATATTACCCTAAAGGTTTGGATGACCTTCATGGCAATGCCTACTTTAAACATGAGAGATGGAATACATTAATTTCAACACACACAATCATAATGAGATAGGAAATTAAATTTTATTTAAAATTGTAGTTTCTCACAAACAATCTCAGGAAACTGCAACATTAAAAGATTAGTACTGTGTTCTAGGGCAGAGTCACCTAAACTATGTAATTCAAAACACATCACAACATTTTCCTTGTCATAGTTATGCCTACTAGGTGATGCCTTACACCACTAATACCAGAAAATCAACTAGTCATACTTAGTAATCCAAGTAGACAATTGCATAAACCTCTATTTGTGTTAATATAGTTTAATTCATTCTTTGAATGATAGTAATAACACCAAACAAAAATTCAAGGAAAGACAAGAAGAAAAATATTTGCAATCTTTGATTGTTCATATTCATAATCTATGCAATGTACACTGTGGAGAAAACTAGTACAAAATATTGTGAATTTATAAAAAAATATGACAATACTATAATTGAATACCCAATTACATGACTCAGACTATCTAAAACCTAAAACCACCACTCTTTCATTTTTCAAACCCTGTTACAAAAAATATGCTTCCCCGTGAGACAAAACAGTGAACAACTTCCTCAAAATGAAACAAAAAACTCCACTTAAGGGAAAAGAAAAAACCCTAGATGGAGATCCCTAATAAACATCTTGCATCACTCAGCTCCATTGATCAGTAACTACCTCCAACACTCAAAGAAAAACCCATTTGCACTTTGTTTTCCCACTCGTATTTTCTTGCCCATACTGCAACAAAAAATTTTCTTTTTACATTCACCTAGCAACTGAAAATTTCCCTTACCTCGTGAAAAAAATTTACTTCTTCCTCAATTTTGCCCTGCAGCTGAAAATATCTCGTTTTAACACGAAAGCTTTTACTTTTCTACCAGGCTGTGGAAAAACCCATTTTGCTCCCCGTACATCTTCGTGAAATATTTTATTTCACTACCCAACACTTAAATTTTATTTTTAATGTGAAGGCTTTAATTATTTCCATTAGGCTGTAGAAGGCTTCATTCCTGTGCACTTTACACATTTTGATTATTTCCCAGCAATAAAAAGTTCTATTTTTAACTTGGTAAAGGCTTTAATTCCTTTATTACCCACGCCTTTCCCTTTGCATTTTACACTTTATTACTTTCCAACAACAAAGACTTTGATTTTAATTTTGTGAAGGATTTTAATTTTCTATCAGCCTATAGAAAATCACATTACCCATGCCATTCATCTTTAATTATTTTCACCATTTAAAAAACCCTTCAAATATTGCTATTTGACATTCTCCATGGGCCAACCCCACCATTTCATTTTTCACCAATATCGTGCATTGTAGAACTGAATGAAATGGGAGTGAATTTACCTCGATGCGTGATGGGAAACACACACCATCACACATCACCAAAGTAATTAGGATATGGAGACACCTATTAGCGATGAGCGATGCCATTGTGTATTGCTGAAAATAGATGAGAAAGGAATTGCAATTTGGTGACGGGCGATGGGAATGGGAACTCCATGCATTAGCTGCTCTTCACATTTTCCTGCTTCATCATGCAATTTGGCGGCACAAAGAGAATGTTTACAGTAGTCAACATGCAACTCCATCTTCTATTCATTGAAGCCATGCTTATGAAGCTTTCCACAACCATCGGTTGCCCGAGCATAGAGAGGGAACATATTGATTCTAGACATTGCTCGAAAAAAACACCATCAACAATATGTCTTTAATTTTGAATTGTTGGAGTCAAAAAATTTTGCATTTCAATCCCCATCAATGTGTAACATGAAGCACTTTTCCACAACTCAAAGTGTTTGCATTGATCCTAGTTTCAACATCCCAGCTCCTAATTGAATGGTCTTAGGAAGCAAAATAAATTGTATCCTTTTCAAACCACACAATTGAGGAAACGCGTTTTGTATGTCCTTCCAATGTCTTTGATGCTTCAATCTGAGAATCAAGCTGCTTTTTCAGAATTGCTACATCTTCCAACTTTCTCTTCTTTAGCAAACCACCATTTCTTTCTATATCCAAATCTCTAGAAACTTGCTATGTTTTGATTGTGCAATCCCAAGAACCAAATTCCCATGCAGGCTTGCTGAAATAGTCTGGACAAAAGAAGTATGACCTCTCAACAATTTGCAAGGCCTGGAAATTTTCACTTCTATTGTGTGCTCATTGGGGATGAATTGCCATAGTCGTAGAGTTTGATCCTTTGAGGTAGTAGCTAGATTTAGAGAGTTCATATTAGAATCTTGTATTTTTACAAAAGCAACAAAATTGATAGCATCTCTATGTCCCTTGAAAACATGTGTACATGATCCATCTTCTTTCCATATCCTTCTTATTCCATCACACTAGCGACTAAATATGAAACTGGAACAAGAACCATCAACTGCACTGACCCAATCATTATGTAAAAAGGGCTCTTCCTTATGAGGAGGAGGTACTGCTAGTATATATTCTACATTAAGATTTTTTTCCAAAGAAATTCCCTTGATGAGAAATAGTTTTTCAAGAGATGTTTGAACCAAATCCCCTTCAACAATAAAATCAAATGGCTAAGGTTTTTACATCCAGGCATCAAACAAAGATGCTTGATGTAGCAACTTGATATACCCACGGCAAATTTCCTTTGTAATATCAAACTGAACCCTTTTAGCTAGTGCGGTGGCTACCCCATGCAACATAAACATTTCCTGAGCTCTGTGCTAGCACTTTACAATATAGCTCTCAAGCCTTGTCAAGAAGTGCAACCACATTCTTTGGATCACTCTCCTCATTGCAAAAAGCTACAAACTAATTCCAATTTTCAAGTGAAATTTCAACATAAGAATTCTTCACTTATGATTCACTTTGTGTAGTTTTAAAATGTTTCATTTTCCTTAAGCACTCACTATTTTAAGTTCCATGCTGAGCCAAACATATACAAAACATTTGGTGTGTTTTTATCCAATTTAAGTGCATTCCCAATCAAATCTAAGCTTAAATGGATCTCACCCAAGCCCGAGCCATATTTTCCTGTATAAATGATTTGGTTTTTCAGTATCATGTAGCATCAAAGAATTTATGATGAAAACTTTTAGGTTGCTCTCCATTCGTGCTCTTGTCATCACCCCAACCATGCTAGGAAGGAACACAAGTTTCAACTCCAATTGCAGACAAGAAGGAATTAAAACCAACCACTTTCAATCTATCACTATTTATTTTCCATAATCTTGGATGTCACCATAGAAGCTATGGTTGTGTATCATATTCCTCATCTAAGCATAGAACAAAGGCTATATTCTTTGTTAAGCTCATCAAACACTTCACATAAAGTTTTTCTTTATGCCTTCCTTTTATGACTGTCCTTCTCATTGCTGCTATCACTTGGTGAAGATAACTGTCCAATACTACAAATACTTTATATCCATTGCATGCACTCTGTCTTTTATTGCATCTTTAGTCACCTCTATTTAGGTATCCACAAGTCATGTTAACTTGAAGACAACTATCATATATGCCATGATTTTGTGTTGAAAGATTTTAATGTTTATAGTTGTCATTGTAGATTGCCCTGTAGACTCATGAACACTATTTCTCTTGCATATTGTGAAAATTCCACCTTAAGACTTTGACTGAGGTTTTAAACACCTTATCATTTTGTCTGCTCTCTCTATTATTCTCTATCTATTAAACCCTCATACTCTGTCATAGATTCTTTGATGTTTGATGAGTGTCATATGGAGATACCCATGTCAATATTGGTTTATATTCATTTGATCTCTTTATGCTTGGACTTAAAATCAATGGGAAGCTAAATAAAAGCATCTTTCTTCCCTCCACAATGCTAAGGGTAACTTTCCTCATGAGTTTTCACTTTGACAACAATTAAAATAGTATTATGGAACCTACGCATCGGAGAAGGAAATATCACCACAGTTGATCCTATTGGGGAATCAATTATAGATGTAAAGTTACTCTGTTTCATAGGGTTCAAGCAAAGCTTTGCTTGCAATTAATATGATTCCATTACTATCTTTCCATATTTGTAGCACACATGGAGGATTGTATGGTTTTTAAAATAGATATTCATCATTACTTATGAATATTTAGGCTGCCCTATGTTCACTTTTCCACACTTTGATACCCTTAAAAGCTCCACCATCATATGGCACTGTTATGATTTGCAAGAAGAAACCCTCATCCTATTTTCTACCCTTGACTATTATGAGCCCCCTATCCATGCTTTGTTCCTAGGTTCCCCCTTGCTGTCCATTCAAACTATCATCTCCACTTGCCAATAGGGGTCTTTATTGACTGATTTCAAGAAAATGTAGCAACTAACATTTGCAAATTTTGAGAGTCCCATTAGGACCTATTGTATCAAATTTATGTAAAATACAATTATATGGGCATAGCACCAAAAGTGGCCTACCCTCCTTGTCCTTATGCTATTTCAGTTAAGGCTTCTTTGATAGTGCAACAATAGGTTGCCTCTTCCTCCCAAAAGGGGAAGGGGAAGTCTTCTCATGTTCAGGAGCCTTCTTCTTCTTCCTCTTCTATAGGTCCACCTACTTTTTCCTCTTTTCCTACTATGGCACCCTTAGCTTCTTCCCCTATGCATATTTTGTGGAGTCTAATAGCGCCCTCTTGGTAGAAGGCCAAGCCTTAGTTGTTCGGCCTTCCTATCTTTCCCATGGTGCCTCGCCCTGTATTGTATGGTAAGTGAAAGGGTCCCTGTGGAGTCACCTTTGCATCTTAGCCTCCATAGCCTCCTACTACTCCTACCCCTAGGGTAGTGAATGGGAAGAGTCCCACCACTAAGGCACTTGAATCTACTTCTCCAATGATTATTGTCTCTTCTCCCGCATCTCCTCCTACTATTTCTATCAAGGAGTCACTCCCTCTACCAAAAATGACTGTAATGGGCACTCTGATGACAGAATTGGAGCCTCCTAACCCTCCTCAAGCTATAACTTCTAGCTCATAAAGCTGAAGAAACTACCTTGCACATGAGTGTAAGCATCAAAGGAAGGCTCTAGCCACTGAGCAGGATGCTCTGCAAAAGATAGAAGGGGAGCTGACACCTTCTATTTTGGTGTCTCCTACTGTGCCCTCCTCTTTCACCCCTTCTACTTTGGTTCCCATCACCTTGATCTTGCTTTTGGCTCCCCTTGCGAGCATGGATGACCCTCACCCTAAAAGGGTGCAAGTGTTCAATTTTATCTCTATTGAGCCTCCTCTTTTGATGTCCCTTTCAAACATCCTGCCTTTTCTTAAGCCTATGGATATGCCAAATACCTTGGTGGTGTTCATTGTGGTTTTCTCCTCTTCTTCCTCCACTTTCACTTTATTTGTGGGGATCTCTCATCCTTCGATGAAGCACAAGATTAAAGATGAACCTACTTCTAATGGGGGTTGGAAGAAGGGATCACCTTCTTCAAAAGTTGGTTTTTCTTTGGCTTGCATCGTCCTGGTGATAGAGCCTACCTTGATGTCCCCTAAGTTTGTCACTGCCTCTGAGTCATTCAATGAGGCTAGAAGTGGATCTCGGGTGCCTCCTTCATCACTCACTCAGTTGACACATGGCACTCTTGTCAAGTGCATGTTCAACTTAGTAGATGATGTCTCAGTTATGTCAGTGATTTTTGCAAAATCTATGATGTTTACCTCATAGGAGTTGAGCGAAGAAGACCTTGAGGGGCCCTCTTCCTTAGCTCTTGTCATAGGAGAGTCAGAGGGTGTTCCCCTTAATATCTTACCCTTGAAATCTCATCCACCTTCCCATTATAATGATCTAGATTGGGAGAACAATGACCTCTTGGTTGATGAGGAATAGGAGGGCACCTCTTCTTTCTCTGTAGATTAGATTTGTGTGTGTGTGTTGTGTTTCCCCCATAATTGTTTTATGTGTTCCTAGAAGACCCTTGTCACCCTTGTAGGTGCTTGGAAGTAGGAGTGTTTTGTGTCATGAACTTCTATTTGTTACATCATTCTTCTCTTTGTTGTGCCTTGATATTTGACAATTGGGAACAATGCAAAGTGTTGGGGAAATTTAGGTCTCCCTTCCATGTTGACCCATTTTTTTTGTCTTCACGTACCTTCCTTCACATGATTTGATATAGTAGGGGATTGATGATAGTTCATATATATTAAAATATTATATCTATCTATTTATATCTATGCAGTTTTGACCCCTAAATATCAAATCCCCCTGTCTCTTGATTTCTTTGTCTTTTCTTATGTTTCCTTTTCATCTTTCTCTCATCTTTTCTTGCTTCATGATGTTGTGGTTCCTATGTGTTTTCCCTCATGTGTGTGATAACTGTTACCTAATTTTTAGCTTTTAGCTCAAATTAGGTAACTTAGTGTTCATTCTTTTGGAATTTTCGTTTAAACATTAAAAGATAACAATATTTCACTAGGTTCATTAATATGCATGAAAGAGATTGTAAAAAAAAAGATTACATTTTATTCTAGTGTTGTAATTATAGACAAATGAGAAAGAGAACTGTGTGTATTGCAAATGTAATCTTTATTGATAATCATGAAAGTGTAAATGTCCCTCACAAGCCAAGGGACTAACTTTTCTTATTCAATGAAAATAAAGAAAATCATACACATGAATAAGTAAACAAATAAAAATGTGCATATAAGGAGAGAGACCAGACATTTCCTGAGAATGATTGGTTCTGGATGTGTCATTTTGTCTTGCTACCACCCCTAAGCTACTTGTGTCTTTCCTAGCTCCATAGTGCTCCTAGTTCCGAAGAGAAGTATGAGTGGGTTATAGATAGCGGATGCTCAAATCATATGACTGGTGACAAAAGCAAATTTGTAAGTTTAGAGAAATATGATAGTGGAGTTGTAAGATTTAGAGATAACAATGCTTGTGTGATTTGTGGTAGAGGATCTATTTGTCTTGGTGGAAATCATAACACTAATGATGTACTCTATGTTGAAGGCTTGAAGCACAACTTGTTGAGTGTTGGACAGATGGCAGACAAGGTTTATAATCTTCAGTTCAAGGATGGAAGATGCAAGATACTTGGAAGCTCTAGAAATATAATTGCTTCAGATAAACAGAGAAAAAGGTAATATTTTTCACCCGAGTGTTGATGATGGAAGTTGTTTATTTTCTTGAGTAGATGAAAGTTGGTTGTGGCATAGAAGGTTGTGTCATGTGAATTTTGATAACATTGTCAAGGTAAGTTCCACTCAAGCAGTAAGAGATCTACCTAAGCTAGTGAAGTGAACTAACACAATATGCAAGGAATATTAGATGGGAAAATAGACAAGAGTTTCCTTTCAGAGCAAATAATAGCATTCTAATGGAGTAGTGGAGCTAGTGCATACTGATTTGTGCGGTCCCTCTAGAGTCAGAAGTCTACAAGGAGAATGGAGTTGTTGAGAGAAAGAACAAAACAATTCTGGATGTTGCTAGAACAATGATGATTTAAGGAAATGTGCCTCACATCTATTGGAGAGAAGCTATAAACACTGTTGTGTGCACTTTAAACTAGGTAAATGTCAATGGTATTTCTGGTAAGACTCCTTTTAAGCTATGGTTTGGTTATAAGCCTACTATTAAATATTTCAAGATTTTTGGAAGAAAGTGCTACATTAAGAGAGATGAGGACATAGGAAAGTTTGATGCAAGGAGTGATGAAGGAATCTTTCTAGGTTACTCTACCAAGAGCAAGGCTTACTGGTGCTATAACAGAAGACTGAGAAAAATGGTTGAAAGTGAAAATTTCATAGTTGACGAGGACTTTGCTAGATCATATAGATACTATGGATATGATTTAGATCACCAGCAAGATAGTTCAGGCAAAGGGAAGAATTCTAAAACACAGAATCAAGTTCAAGTTGTTCCAATAAATCAAGAAATTCAAGGAGAGACAAGTGGAAGTGCAGAAGAAAGAACAAAAGAACCAGAAGTGCGAGTGAATCCTAAAGTTCTAAGGTATATAAGGTTAAATCATTCTAAAAATAAAATTATAGAAGAGACAAGAATAAAGGTGTGCTGACTAGAAGAAGGATAACAAAAGAGTATTGCCTGATTTCCAAGACTGATCCCAACAATGTCAATGAAGCTTGTAATGATGAACACTGGATGGAAGCTATGAAGGAAGAACTGATGCAAATTGAAAAGAATAATACATGGATTCTTGTTCCCAGACCTAAAGATAAAAATGTGATTGGTATTAAATGGGTCTTTCGGAATAAGCTAAATGAACAAGGTGAAGTGATCCAGAATAAAGCAAGACCGGTATGTAAAGGGTATTCACAAATAGAAGGTATTGATTTTCAAGAAACCTTTGCCCATGTTGCTAGAATTGAAGTTGTAAGATTATTTCTTGCTTATGCCGCATATAAAAACTACAAATTTTATCAAATGGATGTGAAGTCATCCTTTTTGAATGGTGAGTTAGAAGAAGAGGTATATGTTGAACAGCCTAATGGATTTCAACTGACTAATAAGGAAGACATGGTCTGCCAATTGAAGAAAGCTCTATATGGAATCAAGCAAGCCCCTAGAGCCTGGTATGCTATACTAGATAAATACTTACTGAAGCTTGGATTCAATAAAGGTACTGTTGACAACAACTTGTATTTCAAGTTGGATCATGATAAAGAGTTTATTATTGAAGTATTTGTTGATGACATTATTTTTGGAGGAGATGATGATCTATGTATGAAGTTTGTTGATGAAATGAAAAGTGAATTTGAGATGGGTACAATTGGAGAGATGAAATTCTTTCTGGGATTTCAAGTCACCTAGTTAGAGAATGGGATTTTCATATCTCAATCCAAATATGTGAGAGAGTTGCTAAAGAAGTTTGGCATGGAGGACTCAAAGCCTGTCGGTACACCCATGGTAACCAGATGCAAGTTAACACAGAATGATGATTTCCCTAAGGAAAATAAAACAAGGTAGAGGTCAATGATTAGTGGATTTCTCTACTTAACTCAGACCAGACCAGACATTATGAATGTTGTGTGTATGGTAGCTAGATATCAAGCTGATCCAAAAGAATCTCATGTGACTGTTGTAAAGAGAATTTTCATATATCTAAAAGTAATAGTTGATTTTGGACTTTGGTATCCTAAAGATGATTATCTTACATTGAGTGCATAGACTAATGCAGATTGGGCTGGAGATGTAGATGACAGGAAAAGTACTAGTGGTGGTGCTTTCTTCCTAGGGAAGAAGCTGGTGTCATGGTTGAGCAAAAAGAAGAATTCCATTTCCCTATCTACTACTAAGGCAGAGTATACACTAACTCATTTTACTGCAAAATACGACGAAACTTTCTGATGAAAGATGTATAATTAGATGTATCATCGGGTACCTGTGTATTTAATGTGAAATTTAAAAAATAAAATAAAATTTATGCCTGACATTCATTGAAATTGTGGCGCTCTGTCATTTTCATCGCTATTTCGACATACACTTAAATTCAACCATCCCCTTCCATCAATTTGTGAGCTGACATATGGTTAGCCTCCTTAATTTGTGGGCCGATGAGTATATGGTTAGCATTCTTCGGGGTTTCAACAATTTTTTTTTAATAGATAAAAGTGGGTTCGACAATTTATCTATACTTGCGATAGTGTTTTGCTATACTTGCAAATTTTCTATACTTGTGACAGTTTGTGGAGGTTATAGGCCAAATTTTTTTGGTGCAAAATATAAAAATTATTAGATTTTGTTACCTATCTATGATTAAAAATTATTAGATTTTGGGATCCCAACTCCATTAACAAATTCGAAGGGGAGTACCTGATGGGAAAAGGTAGATTGAGGAAAGAAAGGTAATTATAAGATGGTCATGGAGATTAATTAGAATACATTTTACTTTTCCTTCAATTACTTGAAAAGAAACAACAGAGAACTAGTCCAAATGAAAGAATCTTCTACACACAAATAGAAAAGTATTGATATTATATTACTCCAGAAAATAAGTCTTTCACTATTGAAAAGTATTAAAATCTTAAAAAGTGTTGATGATCAAATATTACAATTCGAATTTCATATATATAAGAAGAAGACCCAACGAAGGTGTCTCTTCGGTTTATCTTTTGGCAAATAATTAAACTACTGATCTTAATTAAAATTATAAAACAATTTAATCTTCTCCTAACATTGACTTAGCCGCTGAGAGATGTTTTTTATACTCCTCCAAGGTATGGGTATCCACATCATGCACTGCATTTTGGGCTTCATATTCAAGTTTTATCATCAATTCCATATGTTTGCATGCTCCATCCAGCAATAGCTCTTCTGCTTTGACTATATCCAATGCTTCCTGAAGTATCCTATTGCATTTATTCATCCTGTTAGCTCTCAAAAACATAGGTTAAATACCTCAAGAGGTTGCCAAACTCTTGGTACATTTTAGGGTAACATACAAGGCCGAATGGTTTAGACCTTCTTCTCTTTAGGTGCTACTAGACCTAGGTGGGTACACCTATATGAATGAAGCAGACTTGATTTGTGTTTATTCCCTAAAACAATTTATCCACAATGGCAAGTGGGAGAGGATAAATGAATTCTTATTTTGGTATAGATTGTATAAGTAATATCAAGGCTAATCTTAATATGTTCAATTAACAAATGTAAAATATAATTTGTTCAGTTAACAAATGTAAAAGATAAAATGAATGAAACTAAAATGATGGATTGTGAGGGACCAGTGCTCTATTAGGTATATGGAGTCAAATAGAAATCAGAGTTAAGTGACTTATAACTAGCAATAATTCTAATTGTTTGGCACTTTTATGTTTATAACTTTTATAAATAGGCAAGGGTGTAATTATCATATTATTCTTTAATAATCCAAAATAATAATTCAAAGTTGTGAATAATCAAGAGGATTTTAATCTTTACTTGAAAGAACCAATTAAATATGCCACACATATACAACAAATGTGCACTGATAAATTGAAAATATGCTTGATATATCAATTTAAACAATAGAGAAATATCAAATATGGAGACAAACTCATAAAATCTTCAATTAACCTAACAAACAATTGATACCAACATAGAGCCACCAAATTTAAAAAAAAATCATTAACTCCTTCAAAATTTACACATGCATCTTGGTCCTTTTTGTTGTAAACATTGTATCAATCTCTATTCTCCTACTTCTTCTATCTACTATCTTCTAATCTAATCCCATCCTTATGGTCTTGGTCTCTCTTATTTATACGAGAGGTAACAAGCTTCAAGCCAAAGGATGTGGCTTTTGATAAAAAAACTTAACTAAAAAGATAAAATGTATTTAGAGATAACTAACATATGCAAATCTATTAATCTTCGAGTAAGAAGCCAATTGTCATCTAAGACCTGTGCAAGGCTCTTACTTTATGATATGATATGTTTTCCTTCTGATGATGCTAATCAATCTTCATCTGAACCTAGATATTTTTCCTGCCATTTGCTTATTGTTAAATCATTTGGCCACTTGAATTCCTGTGTAGTAGTGAAATTTGCAAGGTGACTCTTCCATCTGCTATCAAGCAGGTTTCTGGCATCTACAACAAACTTTGTGTAACCATTATCCAACATTATAATTCCATCAAGCAAAGTGTGAAACTTTTCCAGATTGATACCACCATCACCCTGAATACATATCAAGCATTGAGGAACCATTTGATCAAACTCATTCTTCCATTCATCCACATCCTTGAATTGTCCATCATCTTTGATGATCAAAGGACTGGAACTATGCTTTATTGAATCAAATGAATTCCTTCCATTCTCCATCTTCTTCTTCATGTCAATCAAATAGTTATGCTCATCAATAACTCCCTTCACCATCTCTTGAGTAGGCTTTAATCTTGAAGGTGCGTCAAGATCCCTCTGTGTTGCTTTGCATAAAGTGTTTAAAATGTGGTAAGTGGGCTGCCATATTTTATATAATTCCTCTAGGATTGAGGAATTAGTATTTATTTGTTCTAGGGCTTTCACCAAATGACTAAAACTCTCATGGACTCTACTTATCTTCTCTTTTAAAACTCCAACTTTGTGCTTCAATATTTCTTTTAAGGTATCGAAGATGTGTTGCTTGACATCATCCATATTATGTTTCTTCAAATTTTCAATCTCCTCTTTCAATTGGAGCAGGTGGATGATAGACGGCCATTTCATCCCCTTTTACATCTGTGGCTTGTTGTAATTGTTGCTTTAATATGACACCTTCAATGAATAACTTATTTATTTCAACATTTGATAACTTGAGTCTCTTTTCATACTTTGTTATCTTCTTCTCCATGTTTTCTACTACATCCTTTGTAAACATGGAAGAGTGCATAGTTATGGTTGTTGCTTCTGTTTGAGTAGTGTCCTTCATTGTCCTAACCATTGCAGACCCTCTCATTTCTTATACTACATCCAGAAGCATTGGATTCCTTGTGTTCTTTTGTTTTTTCCACAAGGCAAGGGTTTGGGTGGTAGGATTGTATCCTATGCCTGAGACTCCTTCTTCTGAATCAAATTCCACAACCAAGTTTGGATCATCCTAAGCTTTGATTTGATCTAACAAAAATACCTTAGAGAGTTCCATTCCAGGTATGACTAACATCTTACTACTTAGCACCAACTCCCTTGCTTCTTTGGGAGTAATATTGATGTTATCAATATCCAACTCTACCATTGTCTGGGCCTGCACCTCTCCATGCTTTGAATCATCAATCCCAATGAGGTTAATTTTTAGCCTGTCATCAAACTGTCTCATTTTAATTTTTATCCAAAAATCTTTGAATTCCCTTGTATGGATGAAATCATCATCCTCCATGAACAGCAAAGAAGTAATTATTCTCTCATCATCTTGTATCACATCAACAACTTCCTCTGATATTCTTATTTTTAGGCCATGACGCTCTAACACTTTTTGTTGCTCTGCTACTTCTTTCATCTCAGTCAGTGTCAAGACTGCTTCTTGTTCTTCATCACTTGACCCATAATCAACTAGTGATTCGACTTTCTATTTCTTAGCAGGTGGCTCACCAATTGGGGATGAAGGAGATGGATGAACTAGTGGAGGAGGTGTTGTATGTGATGTAGAGGCTATGGATGAGGGTGGTTGGGGTGTAGATTGTGGAGTTGACTTCTCTTCTTGAGCCCTTTGATACATCTCATCAAACTTACCTAGAATCAAGTGCATCATTTTCAACAAATCTGGCTCTTCATCAAAGAACCCCTTGAACTTCTTATCTTTTTCTTTCTTCTGGTCCTCCCATCTCATCATCATTAACCATTTTTTCCTTGTTTCAAACACATCTAAAAAGTATACCAGGTTTCTTATCACATCCTCCTTTGGATCAAATACATGTGTTATCGCCCTCTTTGTAAGCAGGGTCCTTCTGATATTATTGATGCGACCCTCTGGATCACATACTCTCACCTTTCCTGATCTGAGAGAAAAATTGGCTCTTATGAATATCTGACCCAATTGATAATTCGACAAAAATTGTTAAGTCGGGCAGGAAAGTCCCCTTTCTCTGATTCTTCATAAGACTATGCTCCATCCAGAGCATTTTCCAAATAAACTCTAAAAACAATACTCTACTAGGCACAAATTTTGGTAAAACATGTGGGGCTTGACCACAACCATACACCCTAATGATGGTATATTGTGGCATTAAAAACAAATCAGCATAGTTGTGTATGAAACCTTGGTCTGGTTTGTATTGCAAAGGTCTCATAACTTCAATTAAAGATTGTGGTAACCTCAGTGTAGGAAAACCAATGGCATCAATTAGTTTGAGGGAAAATTCATCTCTAAACACAATAAAGTCACCTTTAGGGCACTTACTATCCTAAACATAGCACCAATTTTGCATTGGAAGCATAACTCCATTTTCATGTGTGCTCAACTTCATCCTTTTAGTACACTTTGTTTCATTTTGAAATAGAATTAGATGACACAGTAGAAAATACTTTTTGAAAGTGATAGGGGCCTTAGCTTCTCTAACCTCTAATAGGCCTTCATGAATTTGTTCCTCAATGATAGAAGAAAAATAAAACTCCACATTGGACTCAGGGTGTTGGATAGTCATTTCCATCCTCATCAATCCAACTGACATGTTGTCTTTAGCATCAAATCCAAGAATTTGGCATAATGCATAATAGGTGTTTTAAGTCTGAAAATCAGACACTAGAAAGGATTCAGCTTTTGAAGACAGAATAGGAAGGAATCTATTCTTGTCACCCCTTTTCATGTGCAGGGGAAGTTCATCAATTCTATAAGTCCTATTTAATCTCTTGTACTCCTGCTCTAGCCTCCCCAAATCTATCTCTATGATAGCCTACTTATTTAGGTCAAAACACCTAATTATAGCCTTCTTGGAGATATCTACCAAACATTGTCCATCTAGGAGCCTAATAACCTTTGACGGGGCATGATATCTACTGGCTAGAGCTCTAATTAGGTCAATATAAACAAACACATTAGGAGCTATCAATTTTCCCATGTCAAGAGTCCATGGGTTCAATATCGGGACCCCTTCATTCCTATTCTTATAAAAATACCAATACAGATTCCACCTAGACCATGGAATTATTGGGTCTTGGCACCTCTGAGCTAAATCCTTAAAGACCCCCTTATAACCTTTATCGACTGAAGCATGTAGCAGTGCAAGTAATGATGACTATAATGAAGCTTTATTGGATTTTTATTCTTTTTTAGTCCTTACTTCTATTTTCTTAGGTGCACCATTGCTTAAAATTCAATGTGTGGTGAATAGAACTTACTCGAAATATTGCTTGTCTTGAAGAATTCTCTTGACTGTCACACCCTGAGCTCACCTATACTCAGCCTATGTTACCACGAGTGAACAAATTCACAATCTTCTTGGTTTAATTCTCATATCATATTGCATTAATTCCATATAAGTTCTACATCATTCAATTCCTTCACACCGAGCTAAATTTCATATTTTGATGTTGATTGATGTGACTAGCCTTCATTTAATTCTACAACAGCTGGTTACCGTGCTACCACACATCACTCCTCACTCCTCTACAGTACCACAATACATAATATTTACTTGTTCTTATTATACTGCAGTATCGTGCACTTCCCTATTTTCCTTAGTGGTTCCGCAGTGTTTATTTAGTATTTTATCTTATATACCACTATACCTCATGCTTTATTCCGACCCCCCATGGTATAGCAGTTCTCCCTTATGTGTATTCTTACTTTACCACTCTACCGCGGGCCTTACTCTGACCCCCCACGGTATAGCAGTTCCTTCTGCTAGTATTGATGATGAACCCGCTCTACCGTGGGCTAGGTATCAACCCTCTTCGGTACAGTGGTAGTACAATATACTACAATCCTCTTACCGTGCTACCGTGAGTTGCTTTTTTGGAGGTCGTGGTAAGGAGGTAAAAGGAAATGCATATATGGTATACTCAAGTATGGTAGTGGTATGGTAGTAAAAGGCTAATTTGACTTTATGGATGGAAAAAACATTAATTTTATGAGAATACTAAGAGATACCCTATGACTATTTATGATTAGATATTATTTGATCATATCTTTGGTTATTTCATTCCCAAAAAATTAGTGTTTCCTCATGTTGACCCCGCATAGTGACATGTGAATGGGGCCAACATTGATTTTTTTTCAATTTGTGCTTGTATGGAGTGAAACTTGACATGGTTATCCTAGACGCATGCATTGGTGATATGGGATGGTTTTGAGACTCAAACATGAGGTCATGCTATATAAAGGCATCTCGTCCTTCCTAATAATACAAGTTTCCTTATTATTCATCTCTTTCATATATTGTTCTTAGCATTTCTTTGGTTAATGGTTTCAAAAGACAAGGCTCTCTGAGCCTCACCTTGGATCTATTACACATCAGTTTGCACATTTTCATTAGCAATGAATATTTAGATGATCTTTAAAATTCTCATTGAATATAAAGATGATAATAGGAAGCTAAAAAAATGATTATATTTTTTTTATGGAACCTAAACCACAAGTTTTGTCACTCTAATGCTAAAACCAAGTCAAATTAATCCCTAACACCTATTGGAAAAGTCAAAACATGCCTTTGTTTCAAATTCACAAGAACGTATAAACCTTTTGAAACCACATATGCATGTTATGAAAGTGTATGGTAATCCTACTTATAGCGGAAGTTCACATGATAAGCTAACCAATGGCACTATATTGGAGGATCAACCCACCTATGGAATTAACTTAAGAGGTAAGGTATGCCTCTTAGTGGAATTTTGAGTCTTGGATTAATCCATAGTGCTAAAATTAGTTCTAGTGTTCTTCCCTTGGTGTTATATTTATCTCTACAATTTCCCATACTTAACCATTTCATCATCCATTTTCCCAAGCTATTTGTATCATAATATAAACTTGGTCCAATCTCACATTAGCCCCAAAGGGAATTATCCATTTCCTCCAAGTTGAATGGAACCTTTTGTACCAATGCATCTATGTTTTCCTACCCTAATGGATCAAGACTTGACATCATCTTAACAATCTTCTTTATGTCATAGTATATTTCCAAAGTGCCTTTGGAATGCTTTAGATGTGCATGTCAATATTAACTAGATTGAATATATTAATTTTAAAGTCTCTTAACACATTCCATGACAAGAAAATGACTCATTTGGATTAAGGAGTACTCCTAAACCATTCCTTCATATTCAAAAATCCCTTCTCACACCCACATCATAATTCATATCCATGTTAGTTGTAATGAGTTTTTTAAACCAACAATCAATGAATCATAGGATAGAACAAAAATCGTTATGCACAAGGATAAGAATCAAAGAGACTGCAAGAATCAATTCACTAGATATGCTCCCCATTATTGTAATAGACCAATGTAAAAAAATAAGTCATAACAAGAATAGGACCGAAAAAAACTAGGAAAAGAAACCTTGTAGGCTACATTAATAAGACATTGATTGCAAGCATTTCTTCCATGATGTTTAAATGACAAAATATCAGATAGCTCAATCTTTAGTCAAGGAGTATTTCATTCACGGATTCTTAGACATCCATCATTATTAAACATCACATATCATAATCCTTTTTAACAATCACTAGGACTGTAGATAATATTCAATCATGTCATAGGAAATAAATCATCAAAAATCATAAAGAAAGAGAAAACCAACTATATAAGCTCAGCAAGCCACCATACAAAAATTATATTTTGTAGAAAATAAAATAAACTATATGTTGAAATAGCATATATATTTTGTATATAAACTATATGTTGACATAGCATATATATAAACTATATATTTTTAATTTTGGCCCCACGCGTAGGAGCATGACATATCATACTGCACGGAGACCCTAACTGGACAGTTGCACTGAGAACCACTACATCCAGCCCCTGAGTGGAGAGTTGTGAGACTTCATTGGATGAGTATTGCAAGGCCATTGAGTCGAGGAGGAAGACTAGGAACCATTTGGTAGGAGGAAAGCCAGAGCGAGAGGTGAGGGCACTCAGAAAGGGAAAATCAACCAAGGGACAACGATTGTAACTGATTTTTCCCTCACATTTAGAAATCTTGTTGCAAGTGCAGTAATTTAGACTCTATTTTTTCCCATCGAGGTGTTTCATGCTATATTTTGGTCAATTCGAGCCAATGTCCCATTGACAAACCCAAGTACTACCTAGTACTGGTGTCTCGTTAGTTTGAACATCCAAGATTTGAGATGTTCAATCAGTTGGGTGGCCATTTTTGGCCTGTGAACTACAATTTTTGTATCTTTCTTAGCATATTTTTTCTACTATAAGATTGAAAGGAATTCCCATCACATAACAACACATGAAGTTCACTAGGGTTCAAATTTTTAAACTTTGATGAAATAAATTTACATATTGAGGTCCACAAATGATCAAAGGGACTAAAAATAATTCATGGTCTGTGAGTGCAATGAAAAATGCCTAGTTCTTGTCCATAAGAGAACATATAGAAGTACATGATGCAGAGTCAAAGGAAGGAATCAAACTCACACAATCTCATTTGACAAGTCACAAACAATCTTGAACTTTCCTTCTTTTGACACACTTATTCAACTATATTTCCCTTCACAAAAATCAACACAAACACTCAAATTTTGCTTTAGAGTTCCAAACCATTACTAGACCTTCAAACACCTTAGTCAACTTCATCTTGATCAAAGCAAATAATTACCCAGTCTTCCCTTTCATTTTACCATTAACTTTCTTTATGATTGTTCTAAACTTCACAATTTCAACTCAACATAAAGTAATCTGACCCAAAACAGTATTTAGGCTAATATAGACCACACAATTTCAATTCCATTTCAGTTCAAACAAATGTAAACCATCTCCCATCCTTTATTCTTGACAATTTAACAAAATCATATGTTGTACTTTCATTTTAGTCTCCAAAACAGGGCTATTATTAGATAGATCAGTCAAAGCAATGGACCTTTTAACTTCATGCTTACACCAAACCTCATATCAAATGAGATAAAATTATACCTTGGTAATCTCTTAACCAAAACAACCAAGAACTCACACTTAATCATAAAAAGACCTTAAAGTTCTTACTGTTACTGGTTCCTTCATACCCTGTTTGCAATGCTTGTAGGTCCGCCAACCTATTTGTCAGGGCTTCATTCACAATCTAAGCACTATTACACTATTCTATCCACACTTTTCAATGCCCTCCTTGTAGATCTAAAAACATATTCAAAATGGGTATTAAAACTTTTACAACACAAGCTTCAAATATTGTTGTCTCAGACAAATTTACAAACTCTTGACCAAAGTACACTTGTCCAGTGCTTGGGACATGTTTAGTTTGATTGGTATATGCTCTTTAAAGCATTAAAGTCCATTTACAAAGTATTTTCACAAAACCTTAAGGGCTTAACCTTCATAATTACTCTATTCACAGACTACACACATAGTTTTTTCAGTCAAGAAACTTCATTCCCTCGCATCTTATCTTTATGATTTTTCCTTAAATCCACTGAAACATGAAAGAACATTCATAGTAGGATAATCTCACAAGAAATCAGAAGATTCCACCAATTAATAAAGGAGAAGCATAATGATTTCTGTCTCTACTTACCCTAACTGAGGGTTTTAGTAGTCTGAAGTAAATCCATAATAACTCACACAAATATTAACTAAAATGCACGAACTTTGATGTAACAGGAAGGTGATTGAGATTATTACCATATCCAACCATTCTACCATGCCTTCAAGGTCGTACTGATTACTCTTTAGTTTTACATAATCTAACATATTTCAAACTTTTCATAGGTTGCCTGACACATCGAAGGCAACAAAGGCAAGACTAGAAAAACATGGGCAGCATGAACTTCGCTCTGGTATTAGTTGTACGAATTGTAAGTATCAATAAATGAAATATTACATCCCAATAATAAATTGCAAACAATTTTGGTTTTATCACACCATAGAAGCAAAATTCATGATCTTATGCAAAAATGCAGGGCTCTAAATTCAACAGAGTGCCCACAGAAGAGGACCTGAATATTTCCTTCCAGCAAGGCTATGGAGTCGTGGCTGAACGCCTAAGACTCTTGACTAGGAAAACACAAGCTTCCACTGCATCCAACACGTAGGTAAATAAACTAAATGAAGTTTATTTAAAATTGAATACTTGTGCAATCTATTCAATATTAATTTCCACCATAAAGTAATTATGTGCCTATTTTTTAAATAGGCAAGCAATGATAATACTGCACATGACATTGGAATGCAACTTGGTGAGGGTGAAGCACAACCTACAAATGAAGGTCATGGTGTGCATCTTGGTACTAGATGTATTCATGTGCTCTACAAAATGCAGTATGGATTAATATAATTAAACATCTTTAATTGTAATTGGTGTATTAATTAATGTAACCTTTCGTGTTTCAACTTTAGAGCATGTAGAGTGTGATCAACATGTTGAGCATGACTAGGCTAGATAAGATTAGGAACATGATGTGGCCCCATCAGGTAAAGAGGGCCACTCTAATGTTCTTTTAAACATATTTAATTGCAATTGGTGTATTAATTAGTGTAACCTTTTGTGTTTCAACTCCAGAGGATTTAGAGGGTGTTCAACATGTTGAGCATGAGGCTATAAGACAAGATTAGGAACATGATGTGGCCCCATCAGGTAAAGATCACCACTCTAATGTTCTTTTAATTAATGAAATACTTGTAACAATAATAATAAAACATATCAATTTAACATTTCTTTGGTATTGCAGCAGACCCCCCCTTGCAACAGCCTCCACATCGTGAGTGCTTGACTAGGCATACATTAAGATCACGCGCAGAGGGTAGAACAGATGAAGGGGGGACATATGATTTAGAAAATAGAATGTACTATTTGGAAATCATTAGTTGTGGATTTAATTTCTATTCAAACTCAATTGTAATCAGGTGGGCTTCATATGTTGCGGGAACAATACTTGTTTCGATTTGTGAGCTTGGTGTGTAGTTCAATGATGGCATCAAGATACTTGTATGTTGTCTTTACACTAACTTTTTCCTGTAAAATGTTAAGAACATATTTTACTTTATTCCACTATGAGAGAAGAAGGTGACTATTAGATTTTTTCCCAAGGAGAACTTCACATATTTGAAATTTTATCATAAGTATTCCATTTTTTTATTCACACCTATCTCAACTATTAAAACCGATTTTGTGATTAATCCTTTCAAATTAGTAGACAATTTTTTACTTTTTGATTGGTTAATGAGGGTTTTTGTAGGGATTCCACAACATTAAGACACAAATTTGGGTCCCTAGTTTCCATGTGTGGGTTTTCAACACTATGCCCATATGCTTTGGGACTTGCATTATTGCAGGTCATGTGAGACGTATCCAACAATTTCCATGGTAGTTTTTTCCCAAGTCTTCATTGTTGGGTCTTATACAATTGTTCTTATACTTTATTTACTCACTATATGTATCCAAGATCCATTGTTCACACATTTCAAATTGAAGAGATATAACATATCGGTCAAGCAGTATTTATGTCACCCCGATCATGTTTTATGTTTATATTGGCACAATACAATATATCAGAACAACAACTAGCAAGCTTCACTGATAAAAACATTGTAGGAATGGCCTACGTAAACGAGGAAGCACATTGTACAATATCGACATAGGAACATTGCATTCATACCAATCGGCAGAAGAAATTGGGTTGTATATTTTGATTAAAAAGGAACAAATAGAGAATGTACCACCACAGGAAATGCATATCGGCATAACTCATGAAAGTTTCCTCGAAAAAATACTCTATTAGCTCTCAAAAACACAAGTGAAATTCCTCAAGAGGTTGCCAATCTCTTGGTACGTTTCAAGGTAACAAAGAAGGTCTAAATGGGTTAAACCTTGTTCTCTTTAGGTGTTGTTGGACCTAGGCGGGTATACCTATATGAATGAGACAGACTTAATTTATGCTTATTTATTTTAAAGTATTTTACCCACAGTGGCAAATGGGAGTGGATAAATAAAATATGATTTGGTATAAATTGTATAGCAATATCAAAGATAAAAACTAATATGTTTAGTTAACAGATGTAAAAAATGAGTAAAACTGAATGGTGATAACGCAGAGACTAGTGCCTTATTGGGTATGCAGAGTCAAATGAGAAATCTAAAATGAGTAACTTCTTTCTGGCAAGTATTCTAATTGTTCGGCATATATTTTAGTTTATAACTTGTATCAACATGTGAGACTATGACTACCAAGTTCTTCTTAATGATCCTAATGAAATTCCCTAATTACTATGATCAACTAACAGGATTTAATCTTTTCTTGAAAGAACCAATTAATTAACCATACAAATACAACAAATGTGCACCGATAAACTAAATATAAACTTGTTATATCAATTTGAATAACCAGAAAACATCAACCTTGGAGACAACTTCAATAATACTTTCAATTTACTCAACAAACAACTGATACCAGAAATATGCCACCACATCAAAATATTTTCATTGATATCTCCATATTTTAAACATGCATCAGAGTCTCATATTTGTAAAACATTGTAATTTATTGTATTTTTCTTCTATTCTATCTTGTATTATATCTTTTTTCTATATATCTATTTCACTACCAAAACAGATATTTATACATCAAATACTCGAAAGGATGTGTCCTTTCAGAAATGTCATATGTTTAAGTAACAAATAGATTAAAAGATAATTAGGCTCTGTTAAGCTATAAATGAACTTTAGATAGGTGATCCAAGTAATCCCGGCGTTCGTGCGTATCTACATCTCCTACTGCATTCCAGATTGTAATCTCCATTCTTACCATCTTCTCATTTTGCTCGCACGCCTCATCCAATGTTTTGTCTTCCGCGATAGCTGTCCTCAGGATTTCTTGCAATATTGACTCACATTCATTTTTCCATCTAGTCATTTCTTTTAATTCTCCATTCTCGTCAAAGAATTTTGTCAATTCCTTCCTAGTGGCATTTATCAATCCCTGTGCATCCTCTTGCAATTCTTCAGAGAAGTCTCGATGCTTATTCACAAAATGATTTCTAGCTTCAATTGCTACACTATTAGAAACATCCCTGTAGTTTACTTCTTGAAACTTCTCCAGAATCCTTCCATTCATCTTTTCATGTTCTTTTAATGTAGCAAAGTTGTGTGAATGTTTTCCCTGGAGCTTATTTAACCAAGTTGTTAAACTGGCCTATCTTTTCTTAATTATTGCTACAAGTGCATCATATTTTCCTTGAGAGTAAGCACTTGATCCCTCCCAATGATCCTTTGACTGTGAGCTTTCACCATGAGTAAGCAACCTGGTTGATTTCATTGTAACACCTAACAAATATTTTAGGTGGTCATTTTCCCTCAACATCCTTTCATTATTTGTTTTGTACATTTCCCTTTCCTTAACTAGCATCTGAATTTGGGCTTTGTTTAATTTTTCAACATTAATTCCTATTTCTACAGTTGCCACAGGATTAGCCTCTCCAATTTTTAGGTTCATAACATGCCCAAATTCCTTTTCAATATCAATGACAACTGATTTTCTATGAGACGGATATAAGGCCCAAATCATCAATGACCCTTCATCTAGATTATATTTTGACCCTACATATACCTTTGTCACCTTTTCTAGGCTGATCTTATGTGTAACACCACTATCCTTCAAGAAAATATCAAAAACTAGTGCAAAATTGAGATCCAAACTAGGAAAAATCATCACACCGGCAGTTTCCAACATTTTCCTCCCCTTTTCAGGGGTCATATCTGCCATCTCCTTATCCACACACATCTTTAAATCATTCAACAATTGCTCTTCATTACCTGAAGTGATATTATCAACCTTTTCCCTTATTTCTCTTCCTTTTTGCTTGTACAAGAATGCCTTAAATTTTGGAGATTTTATAAATTCATCATCTAAAACAAATGATTTGTATTCTACATGCCTTGCATCTGCCTCCACATTTTCTTCAGTACTCAATTCTCTGGCAGGGAAGGTATACTGTTGAGTTCTCAATCTGGTCATTTTACTTGGTTAGTTTTGTGGCACATTATCTTCAGATGTCTCCTCCCCAGAAGACAACAGCTCTGTATCTTGCAATCCTTGATTATATCTTTCAACCACCATCTCTGCTTCTTCCTCTTCCAAATTCTGGATCATTTCATCAAAGTGATAGGGCACATGTTGATACCCTCCAAAGTGTATCCTTATTTTAGCAGAATTAATATACCCTTATGGGTCAAAATTCTTTCTGGGTGGTCCTCTTTTCATATTGTACTATAGTAGTTTATCAAGGATCAAATTGTATCCTTCTTTGGCTAACACAGTAAAATCACCAAAGCATAATGTAATAGGCATGAAAGCATGCTTCCCAAAGGAGCTAAAATTCATAACACTAGAATAATCCATTTGTCTGATAATTTCCAAATATACAATTTTGTTCGGGACTATTTTTGGAAAAATTAATGGGGCATCTTCAAACCCATAAACTCTAATCATGGTGGCACCCTCCAAGCAATACCAGTCTCCCTAATTATGACTAATTGGCCCGTTGAAATCCCTTGGCCGAAGAAACCTCTTTATCTTTTTAGATAAAGAATAGTCACATGGATGATTGTACAATTTGTACAATGTCTTCACAAAATATTCCTCAAAATGAAAAAAACTAGAATTGGAAAACCTACTATCCCAGACAATAGTCCACAGTTGAATAGGTAATGTTGCACCTTCTTTATCAAATTCAGCAATTTTCATCTCCTAGGGCCATAACCCCAACTCCTGTCCAAAATATAACAGAATGTGCATCAACAATGAATAATGCCTGAGATGAAATATAGAGGCTCCACCCTTTATTTCCATTAATCCAAAATCAAGCCCCTTAAAAATGTATGAGGCATAATCAAATGGTCTAGAGTTGTGGTATTGGATATCTACTGAAATGATCATAGGCACAATTCACATATACTTGGGGACTTCCATTCCCAAAACTTGACCTACCGAGAAATATGTATACTTCATATAGGGTTCAAATAGGTCAACATGAAAAGGAGGTCCATCACTATCCTGTAGAGGAACTGGTTTGCCACCTTGTCTAATCCTGTGAATTGGCAACCTCAACCCTTATAAATTGTGTCCATTCTCCTGAACTCCATTTCCAATTCTTCACATATGATTTTTTCATTGCAAACCCCTTCCAAATTGAAAACCTCCCCTATTGCATCTTTTGATAAGTGTATTTGTGGTTTTCTAGATGGGTCACATATAGCTTTGAGTTTCGGGTTATAATGAATAGCTAATAATTTTACCAATTTTGTATTTACAAATACATTAGGGTACACCAGCTTTCCCAAATTAAGCTTCCATGGGTTGCATACTGGTTCAAAATGAGTTCTCCGATAATAGTGAAAGTTAAACAAATCATACCATCTTATTGCAGTCCAAACATCTCCTATGAATTTACATTTATCATCCAATTTATCTACTTCTGCCCTAAGTTGTGCAGATCTTCTAGCTTTAGGTCTAGAGCCAAGTAATTGGTCAATGAGGTCTTGATTTAATCTTCGCTCAGTGCCCTCATGTTCTGTCTCATTTTTCTATTTCTTTTCTTTAGGTTGACTACTTTCACCATGCTTTCTACTTTTTGATTTTCCTAAGCTAGGGGACTCCATTTCCTCAAAATTACAGAAGTTAAAATTAGAGGAACTAAGGCACAAGAACTTATTGTCTTTCGCTCAAAACCTTCAAACTAAAGAATGCCCTGGTTCTTCATTCGCCTTTCTAATTCTTCCGCTATCAATTCCACACTAATGTTTCCAATTGAATTCTCCTTATTGTGCTTTGTCGTTCCATTAATGTGTTAGCTAAAACATGAGTGAAGTAAGTCCTTTTTTTGAAACTCACACTGTCACATCAATAGTATTGTCGATGAGACATTTTCAAATCTTGGGTGATAACTTTTGCAACGTTCATTAAACCTTTTGTCAAAACATCCTGTAGTCTCCCCGACACCTCGAAGTCTCACCGACTATCACAAACTATATATCGCTATAATGTCCCGCCGTCTCATCGACATTCAGAGTCTCACCAACATTTATCCTTTCATCTTATGTATTTTGCTGTGACATTTTGAGTCAGGGAGATGTTCCATAGATTATTTTGTGTCTCACCGAGATATGTCCTTTGGTATGTTTTATGGTTGCTAAGACATATTTACTTTCTCGCCGATAAAATAACATTCAACAAGACATATGGGTCGGCAAGACTACCTAACTTCATCCTAATAATTATTGATAGAATCCCCTTATGCCTTATCGGCAAGACCTAATGCATATGGTAAGACTTCATCTCGATGACTCTTTGTCTGGCCGATATGACTCCTTGTGCACCAGTCAGTAAGACATATATGAGTTCGCCATGACTTATTCCGATGTTGACTTGCCTACCAATAAGGTCCTTCTGTCACCGAGACATGTGTCATCTCTTGTCGATATGAATTATACAATGAAATATTCAAGGCTAGATGGATTTTATGGGACCACATGACAAAGTATGGGAAAAATATTATGAAGAAAAGGATTTTTGTGCTTATGGTAAGGACTAATTTGGAAAATCATGGATATAAACATCTGTAAAAATTTTAAAATTTTACAGTTCTAACATACTCATCGGCCATCGGAAGCCTAACAAGTGACAATTCTGATCTCATATACTACTCTAATGAAGATAAAAGGCTCGTATCGGGGACACATTCTTTTTGTTCTACCGATGGGTTATTCAAGAAAGTAAAAGATAGACTCACTCGGGATTTCAGCATGAGGTACACCGATATATTTCATCGGAGGAACACATTGATATCAGAACAATAGAAAATGGACCGCCTGATGACACATCTTACACCAATAACATTTATTTGGGAGAACATATCTCAAGTTATGCCGACATAGTGGATAAAATAAGGCACCATCCGTGAAAGTTGTGCTGATGGAATTCATCGATGGGAGTATCACCATCATAAGTAATGAATAACTTTGGGCTCGATAGAATGAAGTCTCTCTGATAATATTACATTGGATAAGCTACACCGATAAAGGATGCAAGGAAAGAAAAATACTTGTCAAAGTGACTTATACCGAAAGATACATCAGCCAAATTATTCATGTAAAGAACAAAACCCATACATATAACTGTGTTAGGGAGGGAAGATGTTTGAATGAATAATTGTTAAAAAAAATTGTAGGGTTTTGTCGCAATTCTAACGAACATGGCCCGATGAACCACAAAAATTTGTGACAAGGTTGTTGTACATGAGACGCAATTTTTATCGTAATGGAAATAACGGTTTGCTATACCTCGTCAGAAAATGGACGAACATTTGGTTTTTTTTTATGATTTCAAATGGGAATATTGCAACATTTTGTGATTTTTTCTGTTGATAGATGGACGAAGTTACGTTGATTTTGCAATGGACACCGCCAATATTTTTCAAGGCATTGACTGACGATGGTGGGTCGTGGTTTCGACATATAAAAATTGGACATTAAAGTGACAAAATTTAAATCAGTGTTGCATCAATAAGTCGACAATATTTTGTCGATGTCACCAAACATTATCAAAATTTTTAGTCAAATACAGTAGTGATATTGTTGTTGCAAATAATTGTACTCAAGTGTTGTGGATAAAATAGATGATGAAAGATATCAAAGTAGTATATGATGAGCCTATTACCATATACTGTGACAACTCAAGTGCAATAAACATATCAAAGAATCTGGTGCTATACTCTAAGACCAAGCATATATCAATCAAATTTCACTTTTTAAGGGAAAAAGTGAGTGAGAAAGAAGTCAGAATGGAGTATGTGCCTACCGAAGAGCAGATTGCAAACATTCTCACCAAACTATTGCCGAAGGATACTTTTGAGTATCTCAAAGGGATGCTAGGGGTGATTACCCCTCCTATTACGAACTAGAAGATGCATTTACTTGCATCAATCTGTGTGCTTAATTGCTACATTCTGATCCAAATAGATGTTTCCATGGCTACTACCCAGGGGGAATAGTCAGATGTGCAGATATGTGGTTCAGAGCTTGTATGTGGAAAGATAATGTTTATCTTTGCCATTGATGTCAAAGGGGGAGAAGAACAATGTGAAAAACTGGTGATTATCTGGTGAAAAGAGCCTTGTGGGAGAAGATCATGTGAAGAGTTAAGGAGAAGAGTCAAAACCTAAGGAGTAAGTGTTGTTGCATTGATGGTGTTTTTCACATTATGTGTTTCCATCAATGCCAAAGGGGGCGATTGTTGGATGTTGTGGTTGTGCTACTGATATGTGGTTTTCATTGATGTCAACACTATTAGCATTGATGTATTGAAGGTTGTATATGTCGAAGATATTGAGAAAATTGTAAAACAAAGAGTTGCAGGTTCACAGTGAATCATTGAAGGTCATGAAGGTGTTGTACTCAGTACATTGATGCTCATTCATTGTGGATTAAAGGGTTTATTTCTGAGTGTATCTAGTTTATCCATTAGAAGTTTCAAAGTTCCATGTGAAGATTTGATCTTGTTATGAACAGTTGTGTTCTGACGGTGTTTATGTGGTTTCAGTTAGTGTTCCTAATTGAATTTGGTATGATTTTAGTAATATCAATTGTTGTGGATGCTTCTCTGATGTTTCTTGATGCTTGTGGATGTTTCTAGATCATGATCTATCCTTGTTGCACATCCACATTGATCAGTGTGCTCATGGTCGGTGATTTTTCTCTTATGTGTTTGGTTTTGTGTTCTTGGCCGACATGGCGGTTGTAGTATGTTGTGGATCCTTGGAGATTAAAATTTGAATGTTTGGCGTGCTTGAGGAGGTTTTTTTAGGTCTTCATTACATTGTTGTTGATGGTGTGTGATTTGCATTGGAAATTTATTTGTAAATTTGGGCTGACATTGTGTACATGTATTATATTCTATTTTGGCTGATGAAGTTGTTGATGAAATTAATGTTGCGGATATATAAGAGCGATTGTTTATTTGAATAGAAGTGTTCAAGTCATGTGTTCGAATATTGTTCAAATCATTCGAAGGAAAAGTAGAGTGTGAAGCAAAGTGTGAAGAAGAGTGAAGAAGGTTGAAGAAGTATTCATGTACTTAACCGGAACTATAAGCAGGCATTAGCAGATGCTATTTTCTTAGTTCACAATCTATATAGTTTTAATTTGAACCTTTCTTGGGCAGTGATCCCTCTTGTAATTGAGCAATGAGCTCTAAGTAGTCTGCCTGAATGCATGTGCATTCCCATTGATACTTCTTTATACTTTTAACAAGGTATAATCTTGTGGACTAACATCCACCATGGCTTTTCCACTAACAGGGTTTCCACATAAAAATCTTGGTGTTCTTTGTGTTTCTGATGTGCTGACTATTTATGGTTTATTGTTCATTAATCAGATCTGAGATTAAAATTAAATTGAGTTTGAAAAGTTAAATATTCTGTGACAATTGATTCCCCCACTCTCAGTTGTATGTCCTTGTTTTTCCAACACATAAATCCTCTTTTGATGACTGGCAATGTAATTATGACCTCTACTTTTGCAAAGGTATTGTTATCATACACTTGCATCCAACTCATTTTTCTTATGTCTTCCAACAACGTTAGTCAGTACCAAAATACAATCTTGTATGGTTTCCTTACAATTGTACACACTCCTTAGTTGCAATTTTTCATTCAAAACCCTTTGTTTATCATCATGGTAAGAAATGTGACTATCCAAAGGTCTACCAAAAGCACATTTTTGTTATATATATGTAGCAATTTTAACATGGTAGCATTCAGTGGGACCAAAAAAAAAGGAAAACTATTGTAAAAAACTATCCATACCTCAAATCCCATTTCTACTTATCATATTCACTACACTGGAAAATGTCCTCATGTTATGACATTGTATACCTCTTGCTTGAAAAATTCTCTCACTATCATTCCTAAATTTTCATCCTACTTTGCAGTCTTCATAGATAACAACACTTGACAACATTGTATTTTTTCGTATTGTATAGCCAAATGAGTTTGATATCTATATTTTAGTCTTTCATTACAAAAACCATACCTTTAAAAGTGTATGGACTTTGATGACCTCAAGGCTATCATTCATACTAAGTTCCTTGCCACTATCATATATAACATCATGTGATTGGAACATGCCACCATACTCTTCCACCTTTCAACACCATAGAAGATTGCCATGTACCTTATTGTCATCCATATCTCTTTTAGTTCTGGTTTGTACTAACTATCCTTCATGATAAGAGTATCACACCATTTGAAATGTGCTTTTTCATACAGTCTTCTTCCGTGTCTGTGAGCTTTCTCTCATAGTCTTTTCATAGTTAAAATCACTACTCCTCACAAAACTTGGTCTTTAGGCACTGTCCTCACAATCTTAGTTTCTTCCTTCTAACACCTGCATTTTCTTGGAATCTTTTACCACCTACTATCATGAAATTTGACTGTTAATTCCCAATGACTGTTCACCCTTTATGATTTCCTTTAAAGATTATGATTATCTTGAAATCCATTTCCTTTAGTTGTGATCATTGTTATTTCCTTGAAATTCTATAGTAGGCTTTGTGTTAGGTAATATGCCCTAATAAGGGGTCTCCTTTCATTAAAAAAATGATTCATGGAACTATATTAATGATTCAAGAACATTGAACAATATTGTTTACCTGGCTCAATGAACACCCTGGAAGATTGTTGACTATTTAATCATTCCTTTTTGTTCATGATACTTTTTCATCTATCCATAATAGGTCAATTCAACCTAACTCTAAACTTGATCACAATTCTGCCCCTCTCATGATTTAATCGTCACTGTATGCTACTTGTGACTCATGATAACTATAGCATGAAACCATCCACCATCCCTAACTTCCATGACATTCATTGATTTTTTTTTATAACACTTGTCATTGAAACGATGTCTATTATGATTATGATTGCCTATCTCATATTATGATTCCATTAAGCAAGTATTTCTCATTGATGACAGTGAACTAGTATTGGCACTAAAGCTTTGTTTTCATCTATGGTTTTGGTATCAAGCTTGCACTAAAACCCTTTATTTTTGTAAAAGCCTATCAACCTATTGCCATGAGTGACAAGTACTTGCTTAATGTAACCACCATGTGAGACTGCCACTAGCTTTTTTGCATTATGATTGCTCCAATCTTCATGATGGTTTTAGGAATGACTTGATTTTTCCATCATTATTTAAGAGATGCATAATTGAACTTGATGCATCTCTGAAATCACTTACTTTTTTTTTATAAAATGGATTGTGGATCCACTTAAGATGATTGAAAGACATGTCCAGCAAAATGTACCTTCCTTTTGACATGATGGCAGCCATATGACGGATTCATTATGAAGTATGAATTTCATGACAGCTCACATTATGTGTTGCATCTATAATTGAACTTGATAATTAAATCTAATCAACTGGTGTGATTCCATATTGATTTAATGCATTAATAGCATTTATATCATTGATTTGATCAAGTTGCTCAATTTCCTATCCCTCTTAAAACATCAAAGGGAAGCATGTTGAGCTCTACCCTCGTGGGAGCCACATTTACCCCACATGTTGTAATTTGCTGAATCAAAACAGTAACAAGACTTGTCCTAAATCTGTACAAGGAACAAACAGTTAGATAAACAAAGCATATCATAGGTGTGTTTGATCACTTCTTTCTTGTTTTTAGGGACACTTATGGTATGTTGCTTATTTAATTCATCTAGAGATCAGTTTATACATGCATAGGTGTATGTTCATGTAAGGTTTGAGACTTTTCATTGCTTAGAGCATTGCTCTAACATCATTTCTATTGCTAGATTCAAGAACTAGGAGCACTATGGAGCTAGGAAAGACACAAGTAGCTCGGGGGAAGCAACAAAACAAAATGACACATCCAAAACTAGTCATTCTCAGGCAATGACCGGTCTCTCTCCTTATATGCAAATTTTTATTTGTTTACTTATTCATGTATATGCTTTTCTTTATTTTCATTGAATAAGAAAATTTAGTCCCTTGCCTTGTGAGGGACATTTTACACTTTCATGATTATCAATAAAGATTACATTTGCAGTACACATGGTTATGTTTCTCATTTGTCTCTAATTGCAACACTGGAATAAAATGCAATGTTTTTTTTTGACAATCTCTTTCATGTATATTAATGAACCTAGTAGAATATGGTTATCTTTTAATGTTTAAAAGAAGACACCAAAAGAATGAACACTAAGCTACCTAATTTTAGCTAAAAGCTAAAAATTAGGTAACATTTTTTGCCACATCTGCTATATGTTTTCCTACAAAACATTTCGACTAGTTGCCTAAGCCTATCCATTGGGCATGGAGTCACTCAAAAAACTAACTTCAATTGAAAATAGCATTGTAAACTATTGTAACTCACTAAAACAATGTATGACACCATGAGACTTATTGAAAACCAAACACTACATAATGAAAACTACCTAACTGTGTTGAAAAGCACTTAGGGAAAAATGGAAATGCATCTGAAATGAAACTACTCTAACCTACACTAACCATCAAAGAAGTTGGTCAAACAAAACCATTGACATGCTTTGCAAAATAACACCCCTTTTTAATTAGCAATTGATGCATTAAATTATTATGCATTTCTGAAAGAACATGAAACACATGCAGATATTCAAAAGATTATTGCAATGTTTCATGAAAGATGCAAAGAAACTCACTTACACCTTGATCTCGATCATGCCTACTATTGTCCTAAGCAAGACAGGTGAGTTGAATTCGATCACCTTCAGTTGCAACTCTGAAATCAACTTCTTCTTCAAGTGCATCCTCATACTTGGGTGCAAGCATGAACTCTGGTACTTCAGTGGCCTCTGAACTGGCTAAATATCTAATGGGCCAGCCTTTTGAAATGAAAAAGGTTGAGCTGCCCTTGCTAGTCTCACCTTTATCAGTTGCTTCTTGAACCTCACTTTGTTGGTTGAGAAGGGCTATTTCATGTGAATCAAATGGAATCATGACTACTTTTTCTATGTGATTATGTTGCTCACACTCTTCAGATTTAGTTAGCGATGGCTTGGCATCAAGCTTGGAGCAGAATTCTTCTACTATGCTTGAGAATGTATCTCCATCTAGCTCATGATTAGTTATCTCATGCAAAACAGGTTCTTCTTCAACTTTATAACAATTCTCAAGACTCATACCTTTGAAAGCAATGTATTGCTTCACATTTTTCTCCTTTTGACCAACATGCTCAAGCATACCAACTTCTTTACCTTTTGAGACAATGTTGTCCCCATTTTCCTCTTGATGGACTAGCACCCTGTCAAAGTGAACCTCCTCCTCATATTGTCTGAAACTTGATAATGATGTTAGCACAAGCATAGTTTCCTCATCATCGTCAACATACAATGGAAGTTAATTAAACATACCAGTCATTATCTCATCACTCAGATCAAAACTAGGACCTAATGTTAGTATGCCTGTGTTATCCTCATTATTATCCACAAAGGTAGTATGCCAGTGTTATCCTAATTCTCATCCACAAAGGTAGTAAACTCTTCATGCACAACAACTGGGACCCTCTCTACATGATCCAAGTTTGAGAAAAAATATTCCAACTCGTCCCAAAATGAAACTTCATCACATTGTTCAGTATCTTTGATGATAAGAGGATTATCATTTTCCTAAGGACAACATTCTTGAGGGAAGAAAAGATTTTGTTCTTTTGCATCTATATGCTATTTTGCACTTACAAATTCTATGATCAGAATCTTATCTGCTTGACTATCCACCTCTACACATGAAAACTCATCAGTTGCATAAGGAATGACTTGGGGATCCCCATCCTTCTTAGGTTCTAAAATTTGATGTCCTAAGTGACTAAGCTCCTTAGCACACTGTTGAAAATCTTGCTTCTGAATTTGAAGGTCTAGTTTCTCAAGTTTGACCTCATAAGAGCCTTCCACTTGAGGAAGATCTTCAATTTGTTTTCCCATTAGCTCAACCTCCTCCTATTTGATCTTTTTTTTTGTATTCGATAACATGCTACGACTAAATGCAATGGGTTTACCTTGTTGATCCTCTCCATGAGGAGTAAGTCATCTGAATCAATAGGCTACTCTTGAGGGATGATGAACTGATTTTGTATAGGTACTACATTCTCTTGCATTGAATTGAATCCTCTAAAACTTGGAATTTCAAAATGAGAAGACTTACTAGGGGATTCTAGAGGCTTATTTTTCCTAAAGCTTGCAAACTTGTACTTGAGAACTTCTTGTTTGGAAAATTTTAGCCTCATTTCTACATCCTTTGCAGCAAGCTGTTGGGAAAGATTATCCTTAAATTGCCTCTTTTTGGCCTCCTAGTCCTGCTCATTTGTCTGAGCTTGGTAAGCTTCTTGTTCCTACTACCAATCAACCTCCTATTGTCCTTCAATCTCTAACATTTGTCTTTGAAAATAAAAAATTATATCATTGATGTTCATGCTATTAACCCCCTGAGATTGTGCATGTGAACAAACATGTTGGATGGCATTATGATGGTTTTGCTGAGACTGTTGTTGGACATAAACAGGCTGATGTGCAAACTGAGCAGGGGTGGGAGGGTGGCAAACATGTGGAGAATATTGATAATCTCCTATAGCAAAGGTACTTGAACTAAAAACAATTGCATGCTCATTTTGATATGGCTGATAATTGGGTATATGAGCATCATTTTCATGAAATGAAGGGTGATAGAACATATCTTCATAAAATGTAGACATATTGGAGCATTCATAAAAGCTAGAAATTCATTGAAATTTCTTCTAAAGCAAGAAAACTAGGTCTGAGTTTTCCAAAAATAAGTACATACCAGCAATTGTCTACCTAAAACCAGTTGTTATTCTTCCGGAGTATCCAGGTATGTAAAGAAAATGCCTCCAAAAGGCTGAAACTACTATTGTACACACCAAACAATAGCAATAAAATGCATAAAAATGAACTAAGAATCAGCTCTCTGTCCCATCGGGCATGCCAAAATAGTTAGTGATCCAAATTTGCACCCTAATACCAAGTTGTAAAGGAACTCAGTAGGTTTGGATGTAAGATGGGACTACTTTAAGGTTGTGGGTGTCCTATTCGAAAGCAGACCTCCAGATTATGGGTTGGCTTCCCTTTTGATGGTGTCACCTAAAATATTCCTTGTTGGAAAAAAGGGGGAAAAGAAGCATGAAAGGAAAACTAACCCCTATGGTGATGCACCTAATGATATTTCTCAGACCCAAACAACTTCCTTCACACACAGTTTTATCAAAAGCTTAGCTTAACTTGACACAACTTAGACATTTAAATATATTAATGCATAAGTATTTTGTAAGGAGGCTTGGTTCATTTGCTACTTTGAAGGGAAAATTTTTCCACAACTAAAATAACTATTTGACCCATCACACAACTTACAACCTACATAAATATATGTTCATTCTACTTAAAGGTGCTAAAATGAGACAAGCATTGAAGGAGTTATCAAAACTCACAATAACATTCATCAATCACCACACTGCACTCAATAAAGTAGCTTCTAAGAAGGTAAAAGACTAAAATTCATTAATAAAATGGTGTCACATACTGTTATACACATTTGATATGGAGTCACAATGTAGTCCTCTGCCTGGAAAAGCTCCAAAGTGCTACAATACCCTACAGAAAGAAAGAACTCCTAAAAAACTTAAGTCTGAAGATACTTAAGAAATTCTGAAACCAAATACCAACACAATCCTTCTAGAACCTCTAGTTAGATGCAGCACAAAAGCCAAAATGGAAGCTTCCAAAACCCCACCAAACTGTCTCCAAAGTGGAAAAAAGTCAAGCCATAACCTGAGCCACTAGAAAAATATGACAAAAAGCCTCCAAGATGTCCCATTTCCTCCAAAACAATCAAACACAAAGCCCATGCCTTCCACATGTCTACCACCCGTTTGACTCATGCTTTTTGTGTCTTTGCAAAGCACAAGACTTAACTAAACCTCCTTTGACTAGATTTTAAAAGCACATGCCTTTTCAACACATGTCTTTTTTCAACTTTGCAAATAAAACAACATTTAGTTAAATGGCTTATAATTGCTCAATTTAATCAAATGCCTTGCATTTCAAAATATGCAAAAGAAAGGCCAAGATTTAGCTCCTTGCTTCAACCACCCTTTGAATTACATCAATATTTTGCATCAAAATAAAGTGATTTGCAAATCACTTAAATAATGTTTTACAGTCTGAATAAATGCAAAATTAAATGATATATCTAAATGCTTGTAAAAGAATTCAAGAAAAAATTAAAATTCCTCCAAATCCTTGACCTTTGATTAATTCGCATGGCCTCTACTTCTGCATTTCAAAGCCATAGTGGCTTAGGACTATCACTTTGTCAAAGCTCTGATTTTCAAAGACAAATAAAAGGCCCAAAAATTTGGCCTATATGAGCATAAGGGACTCCAAAATCCTTGGAAGGCATGTTTGTTTCAAATTCTTAGAGGACTTAGCATTTCAAAAGTCAATGAAGGAATCTAATGAATGTGGTTTTCAAAAGGAGGTATAAGGAAAAATGCCTAAGTCTTAAAATCCATCCAAAGCCAAAAATGCCTAAGGCATGAACTTAAACACCAACCATGCAACACATTGAAATGTGTTTGATTTTCTTAAAAGACAAGGTAAAAATTACCCTATCGGCCTCCAACAAGGGTATCAAACCCTAAAAAAAATAAAGGAAAGGCAAAAGTTTATCATTTTCCCTCGAGCTTCAAGAGATCCACTTCACCTGGCCACCATAGGGTTTCCTTTGTAGCACTGGAAAATGGGGTTTTCATGGCCGATTCTTGGCATTTTTCAAGTGGATTTTTCCTAGAAACAATAGGTAAATTCATTCTTATTAATAAAACTAGCTTTTCTTTATCTTTTGAAGGTCATTGCATGAGTAAAGGTCATGGTTAAAAGAAAAATTTTGATCATTTTTTATTGCTTCATTTCCTTAGTGGCTATTCTCTTGCTTCAGCCACCATTGGTGACTTCATGCAGCTTGAATGGAAGCTTTTTCAGTAACAAAATACTTGCAAATTTCAATGCTTGAGCTCGGGTAAGCTCCTAGCCGAACTTTCTATTGATTCTTTCCTATTTTATCAGCAATAAAAGCTCGAATGGAGCTCTTTCATTGTTAATATAAAGCAAAATTTAGTTTTTTTTCTATATTTGAAGCTAAAAATAAAGAACCCCAAGTTTCCTTTGTGACTTTTGTGGGAAAAATAAGTTCCCTTGGCCGTGGTTGTAGAAGTTGAAATAGGGTTCTCCATTTGTCATTTCTATAGAATGTTCTCCATTCTTTAATGTCTATGCATTAGCATCTCATGATAAACCGAGATGGGTTTCTTAATTTGTGAAAGAAAACTCAGATTTTGTTGTAAAATGATTCAATGCCATTGCACAGTGTGGGTATAATTTGAAAGCTCCATTTTTCTTTGAGTTTACAGTATTTCAATCAGTGCATAATGTTGAAGAAATTTTATCAGCATCATGTTTATCTTTGAAGGATGCAACCTCTCCAGGCTCTCCCTCTATAGCTGGATTCATTTTTCTTTTGTCTTCCATGCTATTGTTTTGCATGTTACCTATGTAGACAAAAGCTCATTGTCACTTGTAGGTGGCCTTCCACTATGACATGATGCACATAATTTTTCTCTTTGTTGAGATGAATATCACTTACTTAGTGAAAGTTACTCATGACTGCCTCAAAGCTTTATGATTGTTGGTTGCCTTCTATTTTATCATGACATGTCATGTGACTGCCCAGATTCTATGCAAGTTGCTACCTTTTTTGAAGAGATATCATTGCAATTTACAGTCCTTGTCCTGTCACTGTTCCTTCTTCATATATACTCTTTTGATGATTGGCAATGTAATTATTATCTTTACTTTTGTAAAGATATTGTTATCATACACTTGCATCCAACTCATTTTTCTTATGTTTGCCAGTAACGTTAGTTAATACCAAAATACAATCTTGTATGGTTGTGTTACAGTTGTACACATTCCTCAGTTGCTAATTTTCATTCAAAGCCCTTTGTTTATCATCATGGTAAGAAATGTGACTATCCAAAGGTGTACTAGAAGCACATTTTTTTTTATAGATATGTAGCAATTTTAACATGGTAGCACTCAGTGGGACCAAACAAAAAGGAAAACTATTGTAAAAATCTATCCATACCTCAAATCCCATTTTTGCTTATCATATTCACTACACTGGAAAATGTCCTCATGTTATGACATTATATACCTCTTGCTTGAAAAAATCTCTCACTGTCATTCCTAGAATTTCATCCTACTTTGTAGTCTTCATAGATAACAACACTTGACAACATTGTATTTTGTTGTATTGTAAAGCTAAATGAGTTTGATATTTGTCTTTTAGTCTTTCATTATAGAAACCATACCCTTAAAAGTGTATGGACTATGATGACCTCTAGGCTATCATTCATACTAAATTCCTTGCCACTGTCATATATAAACTCCTGTGATTGGAACATGTCACCATACTCTTCCACCTTTCAACACCATAGAAGACTGCCTTGTACCTTACTGTCATCCATATCTAGTTGAGTTCAGGTTTGTACTAACCATCCTTCATGATAGGAGTATCACACCATTTGAAATGTGCTTTTTCATACAGTCTTCTTCCATGTCTTTGAGATTTCTCTCATATTCTTGTCATAGTTTAAGATCACTGCTCCTCACAAAACGTAATCTTTAGCCATTTTCCTCACAATTTTAGTTTCTTCCTTCTAGCTCACCTACATTGTCTTGGAATCTTTTACCACCTACTGTCATGAACTTTGACTGTTAGTTCTTAATGACTATTCACCCTTTATGATTTCCTTTAAATATTATGATTATCTTGAAAACCATTGCCTTTAGTTGTGATCATTGTTATTTCCTTGAAAATCTATAGTAGGCTTTGTGTTAGGTAATTTGCCCCAATAAGGGGTCTCCTTTCATTAACAAAATGATTCATGGAACTATATCAATGATTCAACAACATTGAGCACTATTGTTTACCTGGATCAATGAGCACCCTGGAAGATTGTTGACTATTTAATCATGCCTTTCTGTTCATGATACTCTTTCATCTATCCATGATAGATCAATTCAACCTAACTTTGAAGTTGATCACAATTCTGCCCCTCTCATGATTTAATCATCACTGTATGCTCCTTGTGACTCATGATAATTGTAGCATGAAACCATCCACCATCCCTAACTTCCATGACATTCATTGATGTTTTTTTAATAATACTTGTCATCAAAAGGATGCCCATTATGATTATGATTTCCTATCTCATATTATGATTCCATTGAGCAGGTATTTCTCATTGATGATAGTGAATTGGTATTGGCACTAAATCTTTTTTTTCATCTATGGTTTTGGTATCAAGCTTGTACTGAAACCCTTCTTTCTATAAAACCCTATCAACCTATTGCCATGAGTGACAAGTACTTGCTTAATGTAACCACCATGTGAGACTGCCACTAGATTTTTTGCATTATGATTTCTTCAATCTTCATGATGGTTTCAGGCATGACTTGATTTCTCCTTCATTATTTATGAGATGCATAATTGAACTTGATGCATCTCTAAAATGACTTACTTCTTTTTATAAAATGGATCGCGGATCCACTTAAGATGATTGAAAGACATGTCCAGCAAAATGTACCTTCCTTTTGACATGATGGCAGCCATATGACTAATTCATTACGAAGTATGAATTTCATGATAACTCACATTATGTGTTGCATCTATAATTGAAATTGATAATGAAAGTTAATCAATTGGTGTGATTCCATATTTATTTAATGCATTAATAGCATGTCTATCATTGATTTGATCAAGTTGCTCAATTTCTTATTCCTCTTAAAACAATAGACGACAACATGTTGAGCTCTACCCTCATGGGAACCACATTTACCCCACATGTTGTAATTTGTTGAATCAGAATAGTAACAAGACTTGTCCTAAATCTGCATAAGGAACAAACAATTAGATAAACAAAGCATATCATGGGTGTGTTTGATCACTTCTTTCTTGTTTTTAGGGACACTTATGGTATGTTGCTTATTTAATTCATCTAGAGATTAGTTTATACATGCATAGGTGTATGTTCATGTAATGTTTGAGACTTTTCATTGCTTAGAGAATTGCTCTAACATCATTGCTATTTCCAGTTCGAGCTACAAGAGCTTTCTCAACTTTAGCAAATTCAGTAGCCACCAGACCATCTTACTTGATAGCAATGAAAACCCATTCATATTCACTTCCATTTTGTTTATCAAATTCTTCATTAGTCACACCTTCTTTAGCAAAATAGCATTTCTTTTGAAATCTAGGTTTGTAAGTCTTAGACCTAGGAACTCTTTCAGGACACCTTGAAGAAAAATGACCTATTTTACTATAAGAAAAACATTTGATAGGTAGCTTTCCTTCATACTTACCTTGTCCTTTGCCTTATTTCTTCACAATCAGTGCTTCTAGCTCTTCTACCTCTCTTTCTTCATCTTCAATTTGTTTCATCTCTTCCTCATACTTGAATGTCTTTCTAGAACTCTCTCCTAGATCATATATTTTCTTGTTTCTTCCAGATACTGAAGCCTTAAATGCAGATTCAGTCTTGGGGGAAGAATCACCAAATTCACTCAACTCAAAAGCAGCAAGTTTACCAATTAGCATATCTCTTGTAACATTTGTTATTGATTTGAACTCTTCAATAGCATGAGATTTTGATTTGTAGGAGGGAGGAAATGATCTGAGCACTTTAGCTACAATTTCTTGTTCATCAAGAATACCACTGGCACATCTAATACCCATCAAAATTTCATTTACTCTTTGTATAAAAGAAAAAATATTTTCATCTTCACCCATCTTCAAATTTTCATACTTGCCTTTCAAACTCTGTAGCTTAGCGACCTTCACATGTGCATCTCCTTCATACAAAGTATCCAGCTTCATCCACATCTCATAAGCTATCTTCAAACCTATCACATTTGTCATTTATGAATCCGTTAGAGCACTCAACAAGCTTCCATAGACTTGCTATTATTCTCAGCTTCTTTAATCTCATCAGGAGTGGAAGGACCATTATGAGGAATAGTATATCTATTCTTTGTGTTCTTCCAGAAGGGTTCACCTAATCACCTCAAATGACATTCCATTCTAGCTTTCCATAGTGAGTAGTTTGTTCCATCAAATCTAGGACTGTCCTTGTATGATGCCATCTTGGATCACCTCAAGCTTTTAAACTTCTTCAGAGGAACCTTCTTTGATACCAATTGTTGGAAAAAAAAGTACAAACAACTGAGAGGGGGGGAATCAGTTGTCACAGAATATTTAACTTTTCAAACTCAATTTAATCTTAATCTTAGATTTGATGAATGAACAATAAATCATAAACAATCAACACATCATAAATACATAGAACACCAAGATTTTTACATGGAAACCCTGTTAGGGGAAAAACCACGGTGGATGTTAGTCCACAAGATTATACCCTGTTAAAAGTATAAATAAGTATCAATGGGAATGCACATGCATTTAGGCACACTACCTAGAGCTCATTGCTCAATTACAAGAGGGCTCACTGCCCAGGCAAGATTCAGATTAAAACCATTCTAAGTATGAACTGAGAAAATAGCATCTGCTAATGCCTAATTAAAGTTCCAATTAAACACATGAATACTTCTTCAACCTTCTTCGCTCTGCTTCACACTCTGCTCTTCCTTTGAATGATCTAAACAATATTCACACACAAGACTAACACACTTCACACTTGCACACTTCTATTTGAATAAACAATCGCTCTTATATATCTGCAACATGAATTTCATCAACAACTTCATCGACCAAAATAGAATATAAAACATGTACACAATGTCGACCCAAATTTATAAATAAATTTCCAATGCGAATCACACACCGTCGGCCACAATGTAATGAAGACCTAAAACAATCTCCTCGACCATGCCAAACATTTAAATTTTAATCTCCAAGGATCCACAACATGCTACGACCACCATGTCGGCCAAGAACACAAGAGAAAAATCACTGACCATGAGCACACCGATCAACACAGATGTGCAACAAGGATAGAACATGATCTAGAAAAATCCACGAGCATCAAGAAACATCAGAGAAGCATCCGCAACAACTGAGATTACTAGAATCGTACCAACTTCAATTAGGAACACTAACTGAAACCATAGAAAGACCATCAGAACACAACTCTTCATAACAAGATCAAATCTTCACGCAGACCTCTGAAACTTCCATTGGGTAAACTAGATAGACTCAGCACTAAAATCTTTAATCCACAATGACTGAACATCAACATACTGGGTATGACACCTTCATGACCTTCACTGATTCACTATGAACCTGCAACTCTTTATTTTACAATTTTCTCAATATCTTCGACATATACAACCTTCAATACATCAATGCTAATAGTGTTGACATCAACGATAGCCACATATCAGTAGCACAACCACAACATCCAACAATATGAAGAAGGAATAGTGACATGACAAGGACTGTAAATTGCAATGAGATCTCTTCAAAAAAGGTAGCAAATTGCATAGAATTTGGGCAGTCACAAGACATGTCATGATAAAATAGAAGGAAACCAACAATGAGAAAGCTCTGAGGTAGTCATGAGTAGCTTTCACTGAGTAAGTGATAGTCATCTCAACAAAGAGAAAAATTATGTGCATTATGTCATAGTGGAAGGCTACCTACAAGTGACAGTGAGCTTTTGTCTATAGAGGTAACACTCAAAATAGTAGCATGGCAGACAAAAGAAAAATGAATCTAGCTACAGAGGAAGAGCCTGGAGAGTTTGCATCCTTCAAAGATAAACATGATGTTGATAAAATTTCTTCAGCATTATGCATTGGTCGAAATACTGTAAACTCAAAGAAAAATGGAGCTTTCAAATTATACCCACACTGTGCAATGGCAATTAATCATTTTACAACAAAATATGAGTTTTCTTTCACAAATTAAGAAAACCATCTAGGTTTTTCATGAGATGCTAATGCAGAGACATTAAACAATGGAGAACATTTTACATAAATGACAAATGCAAAACCCTATTTCGTCTTCTACAGCCACAAGCAAGGGAACTTCTTTTTCTCACAAAAGTCACAAAGGAAACTTGGGGTTCTTTATTTTTAGCTTCAAATATAGAAAAAACTAAATTTTGCTTCATATTGACAATGAAAGAGCTCCATTTTAGCTTTTATTGCTGATAAAAGAGGAAAGAATCAATACAAAGGTCAGCTAGAAGCTTACCCGAGCTCAAGCATTGAAATTTGCAAGTATTTTGTTACTAAAAAAGCTTCCATTCGAGCTGCATGAAGTCACCAATGGCAGCTGAGGCAAGAGAATAGCCACAAAGGAAATGAAGCCATAAAAAATGATTAGAAAACTACTTTAACCACAACCTTTACTCATGCAACGACCTTCAAAAGATAAAGAAAAGCTAGTTTTATTAAGAAGAATGCATTTACCTGTTGTGTCTAGGAAAAAACCACTTGAAAAATGCCAAGAATCAATCATGAAAACCCCATTTTCCAGTGCTACAAAGGAAACCCTATGGCGACTAGGTGAAGTGGAGCTCCTGAAGCTCGAAGGAAAATGATAAAATTTTTCCTTTCCTTTGTTTTTGTTTAGGGTTTGATACCCTTGTTGGAGGTTGATAGGGTAATTTTTACCTTGTCTTTTAAGAATATGAAACACATTTCAATGTGTTGCATGGTTGGTGTTTAAGTTCACGCCTCAGGCATTTTTTCCATTGGATGGATTTTAAGACTTAGGCATTTTTCCTTATACCTCATTTTGAAGACCGCATTCATTAGATTCTTTCATTGACTTTTGAAATGCTAAGTCCTCCAAGACTTTGAAACAAACATGCCTTCCAAGGATTTTGGAGTCTCTTATGCTCATATATGCCAATTTTTTGGGCCTTTTATTTGTATTTGACAAATCAGAGCTTTGACCAAGTGATAGTCCTAAGCCACTTATGGCTTTGAAATGCAGAAGTAGAGGCCATGAGAATTGATCAAAGGTCAAGGATTTGGAGGAGTTTTAATTTTTGCTTGAATGCTTTTATAAGTATTTAGATATATCATTTAATTTTGCATTTATTCAGATTGTAAAACATTATTTAAGTGATTTGCAAATCACTTTATTTTGATGCAAAATATTGATGTAATTCAAAGGGTGGTTGAAGCAAGGAGCTAAATCTTGGCCTTTCTTTTGCATATTTTGACATGTAAGGCATTTGATTAAATGGAGCAATTATAAGCCATTTAACTAAATGTTGTTTTAAATGCAAAGTTGAAAAAAGACATGTATTGAAAAGGCATGTGCTTTTAAAATCTAGTCAAAGGAGGTTTAGTTAAGTCATGTGCTTTGCAAAACAACAAAAATCATGTGTCAAATAGGTGGTAGACATGTGGAAGGCATGGGGTTTGTGTTGGACTATTTTGGAGGAAATGGGATATTGTGGAGGCTTTTTGTCATGTTTTTCTAGTGGGTCAAGTTATGGCTTGACTTTTTTCCACTTTGGAGACAGTTTGGAGGGGTTTTGGAAGCTTCCATTTTGGCTTTTGTGCTGCATCCAACTAGACGTTATAGAAGGATTTGTGTGGGTAGTTGGTTTCAGAATTGCTTAAGTATCTTTAGACTTAAGTTTTTTAGGAGTTCTTTCTTTCTTTTTGTAGGGTATTGTAGCACTTTGGAGCTTTTTCAGGTAGAGGACTGCATTGTGACTCCATATCAGACATGTATATCAGTATGTGACACCATTTTATTAATAAATTTCAGTATTTTACCTTCTTAGAAGCTACTTTATTGAGTGCAGTGTGGTGATTGATGAATGTTATTGTGAGTTTTGATAACTCCTTCAATGCTTGTCTCATTTTAACATCTTTAAGTAGAATGAACATATATTTATGCAGGTTGTAAGTTGTGTGATGGGTCAAATAGTTATTTTGGTTGTGGAAAATTTTTCCCTTCAAAGTGGCAAATGAACCAAGCCTCCTTACAAAATACTTATGCATTAATATATTTAAATGTTTGAGTTGTGTCAAGTTAAGCTGAGCTTTTGATAAAACTGTGTGTGAAAGTAGTTGTATGGGTCTAAGAAATATCATTAGGTGCATCACCATAGGGGTTCGTTTTCTTTTCATGCTTCTTTTTCCCCTTTTTCCCAGCAAGGAATAGTTTAGGTGACACCATCAAAAGGGAAGCCAACCCATAATCTGGAGGTCTTCTTTCGAATAGGGCACCCACAACCTGAAAGTGGTCCCATGTTACATCCAAACTTGATGAGTTCTTTTACAGCTTGGCATTAGGGTGCATGTTTGGATCACTAACAATAACATTTCCACAATTACATCCTATTGTGTATCGTGGATAACATCACTTTCTTCTCTCCTTAGGATGTTATGTGCCTTTGTGTTCAACATGCACGATACTAAGGTGGGGCCATCATATTGCTTCAATTTTCAAAAGGTGTATTTGGTGGCCAACAAATCCCTCATTGAAAATCCCTTATTTTTTAAAAGAACTACATTCTTCAACAAGGACCTAGCGGAATTTTTCTTTTGTCACAGATTCGTAAAGAAAGAATCGAAAAAATTTCCTTCGAGAAGGGAGTATTTTTTCTGATGAATTTTTTTGAAAACTTTCCCATGTGAGGAAGTATTCTTCCTTTCAAAGTCCTTGATGAAAGAGATCTTTTATAAGGATTCCTTGATACTAGAATCGTTTACCAAAAATGTTATTACATTTCAAATAGAGTGTCCCTTCAGTGGACCGCTTTCTTTTGAATGGTTCTTGAGGGAACCCTTTGAAAGCTTCTCCTTCAATTGTTGATTGTTTGTTTTCTTGTGTGTCTTTTTGCTATCTAACATGTTTTTTCTGTGGATTAACATGTTGCTTTATAGGACCGAGAACCTATGAAGTTGTTTTTTCAATAAAGCTTGGAGGAATGACCACCTCAAGATTTCCTTGCAGGATTGAGCACCTGTAAGGGCCTATCAGACTCTGTGAAGCATTTCACATCTAGCCTCCCTCAAGACCGAGCACCTGGGGTGCCTCCTCTATAGGAGTGAGCACCTACAGAGTATTTTGTTCACCTTTCGTAGGTCCAAGTGCATGTGGCACATTTGTTCAAAACTCCTCAAAACTAAGTACTTGTGGAGCCATCTTCTCCTCCTGTGTATTTGATTGTGTCAAATTGTGATATGTTCCTCGATGGTTTAGGTATACATTTCTCAACTTTCACTCTACTTTACCGTATATTCACTAACACTTATGCTCACTAAAGTGGGGGAAAAATGCAATGGCGTGAATTTGCACCCCTTGAAAATTTCTGGTTGTTATTCCTTTCTACCTTAAACCCTAAATTCTGACAAAACAATTCCTTAGCTTGAGATAGATTAGGGCAGTCTATTGTTCTAGACCCTCCTATGACCTAGGGTCTTGAGCAAGTTGGTCCCCCTCCTCTACAAAAGTTTATGAATACTAAAATGTCCTGCCACTATAAGCACACATGGAAAAGGCCTTTGAATAATATTTGCAAACAATTCAATAACAGTTGAAAAAATTATGCATAGACCCAAGGCAACATTTACCTCCTAAAAAATTAGGAAATCTTATAGTCTCAACAAGCTTCTGATTGGAAAAGACTCAAGACAAAATCTGCCCCAGAAAAAACAAGTACATTACAATCTTGACAATTATATGTAATTGATACACAACTTGGAATTTAAGTTGCTCAATTGACCAAAATTTTCTCATTTTAAAATATCTACTAACATAGATTTTAATATAATCAAACCTTCCTTTAATTTATTTTCAAACTCAAAATAATATACCTATGGGAGAGTTCTAAGGCATGAACATATATATAATTGATACAAAAAATTATTCTCTTTTTATGAATGATTAAATAAATCACTTGATTGTCTACAATTTATCCTGATAAAATTTCTATTGACAACAATGTTCAAATGAATACTCAATTATCCAAAATCCGCTCGTAACATTTTTTATTAAAAATTTCTAACATTCCAGCCAATGTCCTCCAATAGAGGTCCACACAATAGCAAATTTATACTCTCACAAAATTCACACACTTTGGAAAAATTCATAAACATAATTTTTAAATGGTTATTTAAATAGATCTATAAAGAATATAAAAGAAATGACAGACAAAATGGTATTTGTTAGAATGCATTACATCAACTGCTTCGAATCGATAGAAATGGAAAATTTGGCCATGGTGTGTAAGGGAAGAGATAATATATAGAATTTTGAATAAAGTACCCACATTATAGGAATTCAATATTTAATATACTGTAGAGTGACCAAAAGAAATAGAGACAGTAAACAAAAAATTAAACAAGTTGAAGATGATTTTGCGTTTGCATTACTACACATCTCACATATTTATAGTTGTCATTCGTATAATCAACAAATTGTACACCGAGAATTACAATGCCATGGAATATGAACTTATTTTGCACTCCTCTAATGGCATACCATCTCTCTCTCTCTCTCTCTCTGTCTGTTTTTTTTTCTGTACATAGCATTAAAACTGCACAAACCGTGAACTCCACACTGCCGTGAAATTGCAACTTGCATGATATTTTCTAGCTACCATTTTATAAATTGGGTCTGATAATCTCATGTCACTGTCAATATTTTGAGGGTCCCTTCACCATAGTCCCATGCATTGAAACTATACTAATTTCTTGACTTGAATCCACCAGATCCATCTAGAACTACTATGCGAGTAATATTAAAAGTGTTTCTACCACTATCAATCGGGGTTTTCCATGGATCAAGCCAATACTTGCTGGATACATTCAACCCTTCATAAATGAGATAGAGAAAGTTGGTAAGCGACAATCATTGCACGTTTGGATATTACATACGAGTAAAAATAAGCATGCGATGACACTGAAAACCATTAACACCTTCACATCACTAGTTTGACATTTACGGTTCACATGCATTCAACCGTCTTGCGCATTAGGAAAATGATCTCAACCATTCATCGAATAAATTAGCTCGATCTATTTCATGGAAGGAATACCTTCAGCGTAATAATTTTGTGATTAATAGGTATATATTTTAATATATTTTCATTTAATCAGTTTACTTGTAGTCAAATTTATGTGTATAATGTGGTTATAAATAGAAATCGCACCTTGGTGTGCAATGGGTACACTGAATAGGTGTGGAAAGTCAATTATAGAAAATTTTGGTCCTTTTTTTGCATACATGTGTGAAGAAATGGGGTCAATTGATAAGCCATTTATCAAATGATTTTGTTTATGTAACAAAGGTATCAATGGAGAAGTGATAGCTTCAAATCAACTATGCATCGACTTACAGGGATCCAAATGTGACTGAAATAAAACCTCTGAATGAGGAAGATAGTCAAGATCCATTACCAATAGGCTCATGTTATGTTTGCAATAGGGAGAGAGGGAGAGATAGAGGAGGGAAGAGTGAGAGAGAGAGGGAAAGATAGAGGGGGGAAGAGTGAGTGAGAGAGAGGGGTAAGGAGATGGAGATGGAGAGGGAGAGTGAAAAAAGAGAGGGATAGATAGATATGGAAGAGATAAATATATAGAGAGGAAGAGATAGGGAGAGATAGAAAGATAAAGATAGATATGGGAAGTGATATATAGAGAGAGGTAGAGAGAGGGTTAGATATAGGGGTAGATAAAGATGGAGAGATAATGAGATAGAGATAGGAGAGATGGAAGAAGAAATATGGAGAGAGAAATAGAGAGGAAAAGAGATATAGATATAGATGTCTAGAAGAGGGAGAGGGAGAGATATGGATGTATAAAGAGAGGGATATATGTTTAGAGATAGAGGGGGAGAGAAGGAAACTATAGGTAGAGATGAAGATAGAACAAGCGAGGAAGAAGGAGATAAATATATAGAGAGATAGAGGTAGAGGAAGAGATACAAATAGAGAGATAGACGTAGAGGGAGAGATATAGATAGAAAGATACAAAGATAAAGGAGAGATGGAGAGGAAGAAGGAGAGGGAGAGATGGAGAGATATAGATGGTGAGGTAAACAAACTAAGAGAAGTAGAGATAGATAGAAAAATTGAGAGAATTAGAGATAGATAAATTGAGAGGGAGAGAAATAGGGAGAGATAGAGATATATGGGAAGAGAAAGGGAGAGATAGGTAGAGATAGAGAGATGGATAGGGGGATAGGGAGGGAGCAAGGGAGAGAGATATGGGGAGATATGGAGAGTAGGGAGATATAGAGAGGGATGGAGAGAAAGGGAGAGAGATAGGTAGAGGATGGAGAGAGAGAAGAGGGGAAGAGAGTGAAAGAGAAGAGGGCGAAGAGAGTTAGAAAAGATAGGTAAAGAGGTTGGAAAAAATTGAAGGAAAACAAAGGAAGATAAAAGAAAATACAAAGCATAATACCTTGACCTAGGACCTTTGCTTCTCTCCTTGATTGAGTGTAAATGGAGTGTACCCTTATTCCATTTGATTTTCTCTTTGATGTTGATATGTGGATTACTCAATGCTCTAGCATAATCTTGATATGATTTAATAATAATAGATTAAAATGATAGTACGTAGGTATGATAGTTTGATGAGACTTCAAGAGATAGAAATGAAGGATGAGAGCCTCTAGATATAGAGTCTTGAAGAGGAAAAATCGATGGCTATAAATGATTCATGATGGATGGCTAAGATTGAAGGGGGATTAGGGTTTGGATCAAATATGCAATCGTATGAAAAGTGACACATGAAGGATATGATCTAGGTTTAGGATTGGGATAAAGACAAAAATCCATATGGGAATGGCTAGGATTAAAAGGTTAAATGAGATGAGTGGATAATGTGAAAAGTTAGTTTTACTTTTGGATAAGTGTCTAGGTTCAATGAATCTAGACAAGGAATTAGTTGGACATGTGAAGGGGACAATTATCACATGAGGATAAATTTAGATTATGATCCATGTGAACAAGATGAAGGACTAATATTAGATGGCCAATGATAGAGGATAAATAGGAATTAATGAAATAAATAAAGTATTTATATAATTCATGGGATTGTGTGAAGGGATAATAATTAATTAAATAAAAAATATTTATTTAATTAATGACTAGGATATGCTAAATTAGGTGTGGTTAGATAAGGTCAAATTTTAGGTGTCGACATTTTACCCCTCTTCAATATGATTTCATGAAGTGGCGTTGTATCAAAGAAGTTATAACAAAGTAGATGAGAGAGGATAAAGATCAAAGATGGGAGAGGATAAGGATCAAGGATTTGATGCCCAAAATAATGGGAGGGTGAAAAATGATGAATAAGGAAAGATCAAGATGAAAAAGGAAAGATTAATGATTAGGTGATGGGATGCCCCCTCTAGAGGACATTCGGGTTAGGAGAATGCAAACGTTCTCTTGAAATGGAAGGGAATGATTGGCTATAAGGATCAATAACTAGCTGAATTGGAAGATGAAAGGGTATGAAGGAGATTAAAAGGAAGTGTAATTTGATGATAAATAGATAGGTTATGCTAGTATGTATTGAGAAATCCTAATATTTGATATAGCAAAGGTGATTATTCACCAAGGTATGAAGAACTAGGGTGACAAGGTAGCCTTTACATGGACTTGACACTCAAACAATGACAAGCATAACATACAAGATAAAATGATACCCCATTATACACTAGTTGTGACACACCAAGATATAGATAGATCAAGGTGGGGTATATGCAGGATCATCATGGAAAAAACAAGCCCTTAAGTGGCAAAAAATTCAAAAAAATCAGAGTTAGGCAACTTGACGTAAAAATTTGAATAAGTTGTCTATATTATTTCAAAAATATGTAAGAATATAATTTGTAGAAAATTGAATGTAGTTTCTAAACTACTAGGTTTATTTAAAATAAAAAATCTATTTGGTGAAAATTTGAAATTTCAATGCAGTAGTACTTAAATTTCAGGGAAAAAAAAAAGTAAGTGACTGTTTGACCACCCTAACCACAATAAAATGATAATATTTTTTTATACGATTTTAGTAATAAGTAGAGGAATCATGTCCTGATGTGACACATATTTTTTTATAATTTTTTTCCAAGTAAATAATTAATTATGATTTTTTTATTACAACTTTTAAAAAATATAAAAACTCGTATGTCTGACCACCTTAACTTGGTCAAAAATTCATGAAATTCAATTTTGTTTTTTAAATCTTATAGTATGTGAAGCATAGAATGTGACACATGTTTTAGATTCAAAAAATGCAATATCGATTGAAAGCTATAGATGTTTTTCAATCAGCATATCAATCAGGACTATAGTCATAATTCAAATAGAAAATGAAGAATAATGATTTATTAAATTCAAAACTTGTAAAGTATAATTTATATTGGTGGAAAGATGAGAATATCCTTTAAAAATCTCTTTTGTTTCATCAATTTTGGGTAAAAAAAGGTCGTTAGCCACATACCCATCATATCACCACTTTTTGGCCCATCATGATCCTGCACATACCCGGTGGTCATAAGTAGGTGTAGTCATGAGTGAAAAGATAAGATCAAAGATCAAAAGATAAATAAAAAAATAATCATTGAAAAACATATCATGCAACAACCATATATCTTGCCAAAGATAAGATGATGAGGATGATGATGATTGATTTTCCTACATTAGGCTTGGATAATAACCTAAGCAAGGCTTTGATTTTCTTACTCGGGCTTGGATAATCAATTAAGCAAGACTTTGATAAAGATGGTGATGATTGATTTATTGTAAAAATTATGTAATGAATGATTAATGTTTGACAACGAGGCTCATGATATGATTTTGATTAAGGATTGATGTCTTGGATGCAATGTTTGGATTGATTGATTTTCAAGTTTGAGGAGATCAAGGTTTATGCTTTTGAATTTTTATTTTAGGAATTTTGGATGGGATAGAAATTGGATCATGATTTATTTTTTTGAGTTGGGATGGATATGATAGATGATAGGATGGGTTGATGATTGATTTATTATTGATGAATATTTTACTATGGGATAAGAATGGACTCCAAATGCATGAGACTTGAAGACCAATGCATTGGAAACTAAGTATATAAAAGATCAAATACTTGACATAATATAGGTGTAACTTCTGTATCTAATGCATGGGAATGCATGAAGAAGGGTGGGAAAGGATAGATTATGGATGATGGGATGATACTAATCAAGGATCAAAGGCAAGTTCTGATAGGTTTATTATGGATGGATGGGTGGGTGGTATGGTTTATTATGATATGGAAGGATGGAAATGATAGCGGATATGATAGAATCATAGGAGATGGTGGATAAGATATTACTACACATGGGGCATGTTTCTAGGTTTTCACTATGGTACTTATCCAAGGCGCCATCGATGTGGTTTTCACCATTGGATGAATTATTTCTTTTACTATTTTTTATATTTTTTTGGATTTTTTCAATAAATGAGACTTGATGATGTTGTGATCATGGAAGATGCTCTTTGATAGATGGATGATAAATTAGAATGGATGGATATATATGGGTATGATATTGATGATTGAGTATGCTTTATTTTACGGATGGAGTTAATATATGATCACCAACGTGTACACTATGAATACATTCATGATTCACACGTAAAGGATCTTGGGAAACCATTGGATTAAAGTACGTCAAGGGTTCACCATAAAAGTTCCATCAAAAGAAATTTCCAAGGGGGATGGGATAATAAGATGTATGTATGGATATGGGTGGATCGAGTGAAGTGTATGGATTGCATGAAGATGGTGAGGATGAATACTTAGGATCAACAAGTTCATTTCTTTATATTTTGCTTTGAAAAATGCCCCTAGTTATTCTAGATGAAGGGGCAAGATAGTAGATTGACTTATGTTTTTTCTTTCTTGGACTATTTGTTGCTTTGTTCAATAGCTTTTAATTTTGATTTGGGCTAGAGGATTTTTCTTTTCTTTTCTTTCTTTATGATTGTGGATCTCCATTTGATAAATGTTTTTTTATTTTTTGTTTTTGATTAATAGCCTCATTATTTTGTGATGATGCTTATCGATAAAAGTCTAGGGGATGGGTGGATGTGGATGAGTTGGATCTAAGATGGAAAGGATATGTGATTAATGGAATAGGTTGGTGATTCCTTTGAGGGATTCTATGTGACTATCCTTTTCAACAATAATAATATCAAAGGATGCTTGCACACCATTTGTGGGAGGACAACAAGGATTAGTAGGCACATCATTAGATGGTTCATACCCTAACCCAAGATGCTTGATGTGGAAGGATGGTAGCTCATGAGATGGATTGGAAGGGAGAGGATCATAAGATGGAAGGGGATGATCTTGGATGTCCTCAATAAAATCATGACCAAAGAGTTCCTTATCATAGATATCATGATCAAACATAGGATCATCATGGACATTAAAATATTTGGATGGATTGGATGTTGATGTGGGATATTGGTATGCATGGGAATCTATGAGGAAGGCTTGTAGATAATATTCACCAATGCCAAGGTCTTTGATCTTAGCATTGATATTTGAGATATTGTGAGAGGTGGGAAGCAATGAAGGGTTAATGTATGAGAATAAAGATGGTAATGCGATATTGGTAGGGAAATATTGTGAAAGGCCATGAATTTTTTGTAAGAACTTGCAATATTAGAATGGATTAGAATATACATGGATAATCACTTTAGTTCCATTATGGAGGAACTTTATGCATTGATGGAATGTGGATAGAACAACTTGCATGGCATGGATCCATGGGTGACTGAGAAGGATGTTTTATGGGAGATCAAGGTCTAGGATTTGGTAAGTAGTTTCAATTGTAGTTGGTCTAAGCTATATGGGTATCTTTATAGAGCCTTTAGATTCATACTCAGCTTTGTCATATTCTTTGATGGTAATTTTTTTTTGGGAGTCAAAAACATCATCAAATATCCCTATTATTTTATTAGACTCAAGCTACAAAGACTAAGTCCTGATCCACCATCTACTAGGACATGTTTGATTGTGGTTTTATGGATGTGGGCTTCAAGGTATTGTGAATTTTTATGAGATGGATTGATGTAATTCATGTCTTTAGTGGAAAATGTGAGAGAATGGGGTGATGATAAGTTCTCTATCATGGCTTGAAACTTGTTAATATTAATGTCATTAGGGACATAGGATTCATGGAGGGATTTCTGAAGAAGGTCCTTGTGCATGGGATATGTTTTGAGTAGCTCAAGGATAGATAATTATGTTGGTGTTTTATTCAAGTGGTCAAGGATGTTATATTGGCTTGGTTGGGAGGAGGATGAGGCTCCTTGGATAGTGATTTGACCATGTCGAGTAGTAATGAAACAATTAGGCACTTTGATAGTTATAGTGGCTACTTGGGAAAGAATTTGTTCAATGTAGCCAATGATAGTGTTGTGTGAGGGGGAAAATCATAGATGCTAAACAAGAGAAATGTAATTGAAATCATAATCTAGTCTAAGATCAATAAAACTAATCTAATGTCTAATCCTACACTTACGAAATGAAACTAAGCTATTACAGAATTCAAGGAAACAAGATCACAGTATGAAAGCATACATGAATTCATGAAAAAGAAAAGTGTTACCATCCTGTATTAGAGTGTGTTCTCTTGATTTTGGATTTTTCGTATCACTACGAAGCCTCCATAGTTCGTGTGCAAAGCTTTGGTGCAATGTCTTGGTTGGTTGATCGAAGAAATGTTGAATATCTAACAATGGGGATTGTGAATGTCGGTAGTACTTCGTTGTGCAAATGATGTTGACTCTTCGATCCTTTTTGTGAGGAAAGAGGTTTGTTATATAGAAAAGTGATTCAAAATGGATGACCAAGATCGAACAATGCTGAATCAACATCGATGGTTGAAAGGTGTTTAGAGGATTTAGACATGAATAATTTGTGCAAAATAGATTGCACAATTTGAATGATCAGTGGGATTGAAGAATAGATTCATCAATTAAGAATAGATTGATCAGTCAGGGAATCATAATTTGCTCAATCAGGAATAGATTGATTTGTCAGGATTAGATTGAGAAATTAGGGGATCGTAATTTACCCAATCAGGAAAGTGGTTGAAAAAGATTAATTAATTGATTTTGGAGTTGAATGTGCAAATCAAGTTTGACTTTTTAAATAAAGCTCCATTAGTTTGATTTGTTTTTTGATAAATGATTTGAATAGTTTTATTTAATTATTCAAATTATGGAGTGAAGTGTCGTAATTAAATTATTATGATTTAATAATTCAATTAACTTAGGGGAATAAGGTGATTCAACTACGTAATTAAATAATTGATGTTATTTAACTAATCAAGATGAAAAAGTGAGATTAGGACTTTATTAAACAAATGAAATTTATTTAATTGGTCAAAATGATAGAAATGTGAATTAATTAAATAATATTATTTTATTTAATTAATAGCAAAAATAGGGTTTTCAAGACTTTATTACATAAATGGAATTTATTTAATTTGTCAAGAATGACGAAAAAGTGAATTAATTAAATAATGTCGTATTATTCAATTAATAGGGGAAATTAGGGTTTTAGATGCTTTTTATGTGAAATGCAATGATGTTTGATGATAATGATGTTGATGATGTGAAAATGTCGTTTAGGGTGTGTGATAGGTGTTAGGTCAATTTTACATGTCTACATTTTGCTCCTCTTTGATACAAAGTATTGTTTGCTTTGTTTCAAAGATTCTTTTTTTAAGATCAATTTAAAAAAAAAAAAAATTAGCCCCACTGTACCCCAACATTCAGCAGAATGATGGTAGGACTCTGTACTGCTCCCTCGAGAGGTTGGCCTAAAATTTCAATTTTGAGGTTAGGCTCACGACACTTTTCTATTTTAGTTTGGATGCGTTTAGGATGAAAAATTAGGTCTATAGCTCCCTCGTTGCTTGTTTTGATGTTCCTAGGAAGTCCTAAGTTGAATGTAGGAAGGTTCCCTAATTAAAAATTAGGGTTTCTTAGGAAAAAAATAGGGTTTTAAAGGGTTAATATAGGTAATTAGGGTTCTAATTGCCTCATTTGTGCTTTGATCCTATAATGAATTTTTGTCTCTGTATTTCCCATTCTATCAGTTGTCAAGGAGCAATGCATAGGATTCAGGGAGCCCCACATTGTTCAGACTTGGTTTGAGAGTTCAGATAGCCCGCAGGCATTGGTGGCTCGGTATGTACCCTCTCGCTTCTCATTTTCGTCTTGTCACATTCTCGTATTTTGTGTACAAAGTTTCCTAGGTCAATAGCAAAGTTCTAGGAGTTTTGACACCTTTGAATCATTTTTTTCGCACTTTCTAGTTTAGGAAGCTTGCAGTTGCTCTAAACCTATGCAGTTGCTTTAGATCCTCATATTTTACTTAAGCCCTCACCTTTGAAACTAGGATTTGCTCTATTTCTTCACTTTTTTTTTCTCCTTTATGTTTTTTCGCATTTGCTTTAGATCCTCGCACTTGCCAAACTTCCTCGTTTTTGACCTAAACCCTCACTTTTGACTTATACCATCACTTTTTCTTTTGTTTCCTTGCTTTTTCTCTTGTTTCTTCGATTTTGCTAAATATTGCTATA
>VDFB02000015.1:562488373-562587953 GCA_007258455.2 Sequoia sempervirens | reverse complement strand
GGATCCTATCTTTAGCTGGCTCTGCTGGCCGAAATCACACAAATACATAATGTTATTCCTCTTCTTACTATCCTAGTAGCTTCACATTCCTCCCCATTCTCAAATTTCCTCCTTCAAACTACTTTTAAAAAACTGTGATCCAAATTTTAGTGCCCCTTCTTTTCTACCAGCGACTTCTATAGTTAGCCTTTTTCTACAGACTCTTCTAAATAGAGATTCTTTGCTTCAGACTAGGAGATTAATTTCCTTCTGGCTTCCTTCAATCAAACAGGTGAGTTTCTTTTATCACCTCTACAAATACAACTATTACCTTTACTTCTATGCATTCTACTTTGTAACATGCAATAAAAGTTTCTTGCGACTCCTTTATTCTGATTTGCAAGCGATCTTTCTTTAATCTTTAATACCCGTGATCAAATAAGAAACAACTACCATGGAGTCACATGGAAAATTCCTTTTATTTGCAGAATTTCTAATCTCCAACAATCACAACTTGATTTCTGCTCTTCCTTTGCTTCTCATATCTTTATCCTTTCCCTCTTCTTTATCCTTTTTCTTGTTTTTATCCTTTTTCATTTCTTCACGCTTCTTCTCTTCATTCTCAGCTTCATTCAAATTAACTTCTAGCTTGGCCTCTGCTATGATTTGTTTTCCAAAGAAAAGCTGCAACTCATTCACTTTCTGCTATGATCTCCTTGTTTTGTAATTGACATATGCAATAAAATTTTTCTTGTCTGCACCTTTACTGGTAATTCTTTATTTTCTGCTGCGATCCACTTCTGATTCTTTTAACACTTACAGTCTTCCCTTTGACCCATCTATGGGGATTTTTAATGTTTTCAGAAATACTTTGCATGTATTCTTCAATCACACGATCCTTCAAAAATCAACTTGGAAATGATTTCTATAACATGTAGCAGCTAGCAATACTCACATTTTCTTTTCAAACTGCAAATAACTTCTTTCTCTTGGCTGCAATTTCCTTCCTTCCATCAAAAACTTCTACACGAGACTTCTGCAATTTGTTTCAAACAACAAATTTAAACTTCTAATAAAACTAAAATATTCAATGAAAGATGATTTCCTCTTTGTTATGGTGGCTTCTTTCTATTTCTTTAGCAACATATCTCTTCTTTTCATAGCCATGAGTTCTTTGTGGCTAGATAGAGTCTGAAAAAAAAATTGCGATTCTTTTTTAGAAATGTGTGAATTCTCTTTGGCTAGATCATTTCTTTCCAACAACTCTCTTATTTTCTAACATTGGCAAGGACAACTTGATGGTTGGAATAGTGACGACTTCTACAAAATCTTCAGATTCAACATGCGATAACTTCAATAATGAATAACAACTTTAAACTCTATTTTGCAACATTAACTCTGCTCTAATCTTCCCTTTCTAACCTTGGCTTTGATACCACATGTTGGGGGAGCAAAAGAGACAAACTAAAACAACAAAAAAATGTGCTATGCATAAAATGATTTTATTGTCTCAAATAGAACGATTACATATGCCTCATTATATAGAGGTCTTAGACAAAAACAAGAAAATTCAAGAAACTAACTAACTGAAATATAACTGTCTTGCATAATATTTTAACCAAATAATAACCAACTAGAAACTACCCAAATTTTCTAACAGGATAAATTACAACTCCAACAACAATGAAGACAGATCTATGATACTCGAATCTATGAGGATACATATAGATCTTTTGATGTTAGGAATGCCTATATATGTGGTGGTTTTATGATCTTTCTTATGAGTTCTGTTCTAGAGGAAACAAACAAGATATGTGTAGGGGATAAAGTCATTGTAAAGTGGATTAGGAAAACAAGATGTAAATTTATCTAACTCTTGTAAAGAGAATCAATGTCCAAACATTTATTTTCAGGTGAGGGAGCCTTCAGAGGAATAAAAGAACAAGACAAAAGTTTAAAAGTTTTTTTAAGATGGAAGATTGGAGAAAGATTCCAAAATTTGAAAAGTCATTTGTGACTATTCACATTCTTGTAACATCTTTGGACGGGAAACTCTTTACATTCCTATGGAAGCACTTACAAAGAAAAATGTAATTACTCATAGGGGGATCTTTTTGGCTATCGAATATGGGAGCTTCTTTACAGAGATTATAGAGTCTGTGAAATATTATTTCATCAAATAAATATGCAAATATTTTGATCTCTGTGTCTATTTTTCTTATTTTTGATCGCAAGTTTCATGTGTGAGATCATGATCATTATTTGGTGAATACTCTGCTATACCTGATCATGGATGTATATGTTGTAGGATTTGTGAATTCTAAGCATTTTATATCTACTCTTATGTTTGGAAGAAATTGCTGCTTATCCTCTTGATTATTATTCATAGGCATGCAATCAATGATTTGTGTGTCATTTGTTTCCATCTATCTTCTACTTCAGAGTTGACATTGCATTTGTGTCATGGTTATGCACAATTGTTAGATTTTTCCTTTCTAGCTTTCGGGTCAAAAGCATATCTAAATATTAATTAAATCACATGAGGGAGATGTACCTCTAAAATTTAGAGAGTGATTGTTTCTTATAAGGAATGATTATCCCAAGCAATTAGAAACAATTGTACCTTTCCAGGAAAAGAGTCAAGATTGTAAGAATAAAACCTCAATGTGCCCAATTTGTTAGCCAACAAGGACAAACTCATAATAGAGTTTCCTCAAAAAATACTATGAGACCTCATTTTTGTTGCACAAAGGATGGTAAAAAATGTCCACCAACTCACCAAAATAAATTTCCTTATTCCTTTGCATTGACACCAATGAATACGAAACCTCTTGCAAATTACATGAATGGGTGCATTGCTTCTTGGATCAATGAAAATTTCACACAACTTAAATTTCAACATTTCTTCTCATTCACTTGTTGGTATGATATTTTTGTGGAATAAAATTGTCATGCTTCCTCACTCTTATTGGACTACATGCTAATTTTTCCACTCATAGAATCTATATGAGACATGATAGATTCCGATGAGGTGGTGAGGGTTGTCCAATGGGAACTAGTTGCATTTGGATTTTTCAAGCTATAAATCAATTCTTGGAGTTCTTTCTTTTGTTTTCAATTTAAGTTATTAGGTTTTATGTTGTTTGATAAGGATTTCAATGAATATATGGAGGATTTTGTTGAGATTTTGGTTGTCTATGCTCTTCATTATGGTTTTCATCGATGAGTGAACTAGGGTTAGAAGGATTTTCATTTCTTTAAGTAAACTCATGTCATCAAATAAATTATAGGCCAATATTCATTCAATTTATATTCACCATCCTTCTCAACTACATAGGCAATCATGGGTAGTGTGTTTGGTAATGATCAACTAAAAATGGATTCACATTGGGTGATCCCACAATGATGTGGTTCTGATGTTATTGGCTTGGACAAAGAGGTATTATTTTTAACTAAATCTTCACATTTAATTTTCTATGGCCAGCCTTCTTAGTGAGGTTGAAGATGATGCAAACTAGAGTCTCATCAAATTTCATCCTATAGATTCAAAAGTATTTTTTCATTTTTAGGTCAGTTGCACTATTTCCATCTCTACAACTAGTTTTCTCAAAACAACAAAAAAGGTAGCATACCGTGTAATGCATAGCTTTTTTCCATGAAGGATAAAATTCTAATTCTTTTTTTGAATTCGATTTGTAACTCATTTAGTACTTCCACTTGGTTAGATAGTTTTTTATTACGAATATTTTTTTTTTTCTTTAATCGAGTTCCAGTCAGGTAATTAGTGGTCGGATATATTGTGACAGGTATAACATATTTTTTTGTATATTTTGAGTGTGCTCTTTGTGGTTCGGATCGGACTAATATTTGGTGCATATTTTTCAATTTTTTTTGATATCCTTTATTTTTTCCCACAATAATGGGAACAAGGAACATTTTTGGTGTTTATGTTTAATAAAACTAAAAACAAATAAATAATGAAACAAATTTTATATTAAAATTCTCATTGGATGGCCCTGGGTGGACATGCTGATTCTGGTGGGTTTGTGAGACTCACTCAAATTTTCTCCTCAACTGACTCAGTAAGTGTCTGGAGGGATGAGGGGGTGGGGGGGTTGCTTGAACCAGTTCAATGAACCTTTCTGATTTTTGGGCAGGAAATCATCAAAAGGGTTCGCTTGAACCAGTAGGTTCGTACGAACCCCTAAAATCAAGTTTTTATCCATGAGGTCATTTTTTGTGAGTTTTCCTTCCTCACTTGAATTATAAACCACTATTGTGGCTTCACCCCACTATTCGTCACTCATGTTTGGTTGTTGTAGAGATAGGAAGTTAGGTTCAAATGAGATCAACCTCTATTATTTTTGGGTTTTATGATATTGATAATACAAGAATATTATAACATGGTCACATTATGCATTAGATAGAGATAATTTGTTTTGGCCACTTTTTTGTCCCCCCTCTTTTTTCACATGTTGAATTAATTATTACTATTATGTGACATTGTAGTTGTAGTGGACCTATATGTGTGAACCATGTGTTTTTATCCTTTTGATATAGATGGAGAAAAATATGTGATGATGAAAACCTATATTGATTTTATTTTCATATGAGTTGTTGAGTTGGAATAAAATAGATTATAATGTGTAAATTATTGTTTATATTTAGAAATGAGATATGATTATATAATTATATTTTGATTTTAATTTCAATCATTAGAATATTATTATCATAATAATAAATGTTTTATAATATTCATCATACCATTGTTTATATTATATTAATTATCTCTATAATGCATTTGTTTGTTTGTGATTTGGTTCCATCTTTTGGTCATGTGCTATACCACCACGCTTGTATGGTGTGAAGTAGGTTATTTTTATTTTATCTTAGACTTTTTTATTTCCAAGAGTAAAACCATCTTTTGGGGTCTATTTGATTCCAACCTACATTACGTCTTGCCTCATCCTAGTGATGTAATACCCTAAGTATATGCTCTTCATTCTACTACTCAATTGATTATTTTTACTAATATCATACGTGCTAATGATTTATATTTCCATAATATTTAATAGATGTATTTTGTATTCATATGTGTGAATTTATATGCTTGATGATCTATAAAGTGTTTTAGCTTCACAATTTCACCACTATATGTGATTATGCTTATATGATTGAGCTCAATATTATGATGGTTATTATATAGCTTTATATCTAAATATTATTTTGTTAGATTATTTTTACTTATATATAGATATTGACATAATTTATTAGATATTATCACATTAATTGCTATATACTATGCTTCAACTATTTATGGTTATATAAAAATGCCTAATGTATTAATTGAGTGTGTAGGAATATGTTTCCCCAATGGTGACTTAATTTGAGATAGTTAGTGAAACAACGAAAATAGGTTTTGAGGGAAAGGGAGTGAACCAAATATGATGTGATGAGATACCTTTTCTTTTATATTTCATTAGGAAATGTGATCCACACAATGAATTGATTATCAACCTTTAGGTGAATCAATCCAAAATGAGAATCTTTAGATTTCCTTATGCTTGAAGGACAGGGGTCAAGGTCAAACGACACTTTGGGGAGAAAAATTAAAAATAGTAAACTAACACCAAAATAAAATCTAACACTTGAAACAACAAGACTAAGCTCAATATTGACATAACCTACAATCAAATTGTAGATTAGAGAAGGGCATATTTGATTGTACCTTTCACCAAAAGTTAATTTATGTAGTTGATTTGGGACTCATTCGCCCAAGGGAGAATGTGTATTTTGTTAGGATTTTTCTGCAACTTTCAAGAGCCTCTAGTCCTATCTCCACACTTCCAAATTCTCTAGGTTTCAGTGTAGAAAGTCTGAAACAACTTCGGGATCTTAGTTTTCGTAAGAAGATGACAACTTTGAAAACTTTGACATTTTCTTCAATTTTGCTCTTCAAAAGATCTTCAAGCCTTCTTCAACCTAAATTTACAAACACAATGTAAGAGGGAAATTTTTGTTTGTTTTTGGTGAGAGGGGTTTGCCTTGGTCAAACCCTGTTTTGGTAATTAAACCTTGAAATGAGTAAAAGCATAAAAAAGGGAATGAAGAATGAACAATTATATATTACCACTCAAAAAAACCTTGAATAAACTTTGGAATGTACATATGCAACTTGCATGAAATGTCTAAAATGGATGTGGATTTTGATCTTGAATATTACTTGAAATAATGCTTTGAACACTTGATTGGATCATGAATCCTACATCACAATGTTACCTCCATAAACTTGCATGATGAAAGAAGACTTTGATATGATAATAGGATTTTGATTACTACAATAAAACTTTGATAAATATGCATTTGAATACTCTTGATGTTCTCCAAAATTCTCTTGAATTGCTCTTGAAATCTTGAAATTTTGCTAGGTGAAACATACTGAAATAACCTTATATTTATAGGTATGTATCCTTAATTTCCCAAAATTCAAATACCACAAGCCAACATCTGAATATACACTTAGAGACATTAAAATACCACCAAAAAAATAATTTAAATTTAGGTCCTAAGGTCAAGGGAGGACCCATTCACCAATGGGTGAATGGGTCCCAAGTCCCTAAACCTAGGACACACATCGCTCCATGTAAAGTCTTATGTTAAGGCATTAATGAATGTAAGGTTTCCCCTTCAAAAAATGTAATAAATAGTCTTGGAAAATGAATTAAAGGGGAAATTAATGCATAATTAAGCTCAATTAATTAAAGGATCCCTAAATAAGTGTGAAATTGTAAATAAATACATTTTACAACACTAAATTAAGGTAAAATTAAGTCCAATTTTAACTAGGAGGGACCAAAAAGTGTGAAAATGTAAAGGGATACATTTTTCTACACTACAATTAGCTTGGATACAAAAATTCTTATTGATGTACCAATCAACCAAAAGTTATGACATGATTATTATGTGGCTAAGTGAGCTTAGATTTGAATTGACTAATTCTAGATTTCTAGGTCTTGTGAAACCCATGAAACTATTGGAAGCATGAGCTTTGTCATTGGGAGATTGTTGGCAACATGAGCATGATGATATATGAATGGAGATTGACGAGCATGAATGGTGCAGGGGCAACAAGTTCATCATATTTTGCAGATATGGTCTAGTAAGGTCTTTTGATAAATTTTGGTGTGTTAAGTCTTTTTTCAAGCAAAATAAGGTCATTGTAGACCATTTGTAATGTTGAAGTTATCTAGGGGGTTAGTTTGAGTTCATATTATCAAATTTTGTAATATTATAAAAATTGTCATATGTAAAAGTTGCAAAATGCAAAATTGGAGAAGTCCAATGGTTAGAAGTTCAAAAGTTGGTTTATGTTGGTTGAGTCAATTTTGTTTTAGTGCATTAGAGTTTAAAAGGCACTACTGTATTTGACTACAAATTCTGACAAATGTTTGGTGACATATCGATAAAATATTGTCGATTTACTGACGCAATATTGATTTAAATTTCATCACTTTAATGACCAATTTTTATACATTGAAACCATGACCCAACATCATTAGTCAGTGCCATGAAAAATGTTGGCAGTGTCCATCGCAAAATCAATGTAACTTCATCCATCTATCGACACAAAAAATCATAAAACATTGCAGAATGCCCATTTGAAATCATTGAAAAAACACCAAACATTCGTCCATTTTTTGACGAGGTGGAGAAAACCGTCGTTTCCATTACGACGAAAATTATGTCACATGTACAACAACCTCGTCGCAAATTTTTGTGGTTTTTCAGGCTATGTGCATCAAAATTGCGACGAAACCCTACAATTTTTTTTTTTAAAAATTATTCGTTCAAACATCTTCCCTCCCTAACATGATTATATGTATGGGTTTTGTTCTTTGCATGAATAATTTGGCTGATGTATCTTTCGGTATAAGTCACTCTAAAAGGTATTTTTATTTCCTTTCATATTTTTCTACTTAACGCAAATTATTTGGCCCCTCCCCCCACCCGCCCACATCACTCTCAATTCCCCATACCTGATCATATAACATTAATCATTCATTCATCCATTAATAACATATAACATTCATTATTCATTAACATATAACATTCATTCATTAACATATTCTAATCATTCAACATATAACATTCATTCTTTTAGTTTATAAAAAATATGGTTGTCAAAAATATTAGTTTTTAACATTCATTAACATATTATCAAAAATATGGTTGTCATAATATGATTACAATAACCTTTTTTTTTTCTTTTTCTTTTTTGTAGCTAAAAAAAGAAGTGGAGTATCATTTTCTAAATCATATGTCCCACCTTCAGTTGTAATGCCCTCTGCTCATGATCTTAATGTATACCTAGTCGTGTACTCACGGCGTGGAGGCTGCTACAAGGGGGGGTTTCCTATAATAACAAATAAATGTTAAATTGATATGTTCTTATTATTATTGTTTCCAAGTATTTCATTAATTAAAAAAGAACATTAGAGTGGTGCTCTTACCTAATGGGGCCACATCATGTTCTTGATATTGTCTTATAGCCTCATGTCAAAGATGTCAACACCCCTAAATCTTCTCGAGTTGAAACAATCTAGCAGTTACATTAATTATCACATCAATTGCGCTAAATATGCTTTAAAATAACATTAGAGAGGTCCTTTTCCTGATAAATACATCATGTTCCCCTCGATCTGTCTAGCTTGATCATGCTCTAAAGTTGAAACAGGAAAGGGTACATTAGTTAATACACCAATTGCAATTAAAGATGTTTAATTGTATTAATCCATACCATGTTTTGTATTACATGAATACATCCAATATTAGGATGCACACCACGACCTTCATTTATAGGTTGCGCCCAATCTCACCGCAAAGCCAAGACTCAATGTCATGTGCGATATCATCGCTGTCTACTTTAAAAAAATAGGCACATAATTAATTTATGGTGGAAATTATTATTGAGTAGATTGCACAAGTATTCAATTTTAAATAAACTTCATTGAGTTTATTTACCTGCGTGTCAGATGTAGTGGAAGCTTTTGTTTTCCTAGTCAAGAGTGATAGGTGTTCAATGATTATTCCCTAGCCTTGTTGGAAGGCAATCTTCAGGTTCTCTTCTATGGGCACTCTGTTGAATTCAGATCCCTGCATTTTTGCATAAGATCATGAATTTTGTTTCTATGGTGTGATAAAACCAAAATTGTTTTCAATTTATTATTTGCATACTATATTTCATTTATTGATACTTACAATTTGTGCGGATAATTTCATATAATCACCAGAGCCAAGTTTAAGCGCTTGTGTTTTCTATTTTTCCTTTGTTGCCTTCGATGTGTCGTGGCCTATAAAAGTTTGAAATATGTTAGATTATGTAAAAAGAAAGAGTAATCAAAGAGATATAATTACATTGTTGATAGTATCACATACCTTTCCTAGCCCAGTGGTGTCTTTCCTTTTTTCTTTTCAGCTTTCTCATTTCCATCTGACACCAGGTCCTTCCACTCCCTCTCCGTAATCATGGGGGACGCTCATACTTTTTGTTCTTCTCTAAATGCACTGTATTGGCCCCTCACATACTTTAGATAGGTACCAGCTTTCTTAAGGACCTTGGTTCGGTTGAATGTGTTATTACCGAACAACAAAACTAAATGGTTAATGAGATGATATTTTAAATCTTGATTTTGGGCATTCCACTATGTACATATGGTGGGCCCAAAGATCTCCAATGTAATATAATTTAAATGTTTATAAAAAACATCATTTCCTGCAAAATGATCATGGGATCATTAGTCTAAAAATAGTGATCAATAAGTAAATTTCAATTGGATTATATATAATAATAATTAAAACATTTTAAAGTACCTGAGACCTTCTCTATCTTTATGGGAATGAAATCCTCGGTCACCAAAAATGTGACCGACAATGTTCCTGTACTAGTAATACGGGAAGATCCAAGAAATGTTGCTAAAACATCACCAGTACTAGTGGCCTTTGCATCCCTAGGTACATGTCCTGATGCATGTTTTGGCATGTGTTTGCTGCCAGAGGGTGCACTACCCGATGCTTGCATGCTATGTGTTTCTGACATTTTAGTTGACAATATAGGCACAAATGATGGGGTCGGATGATGTGATGTATACTAGTGAAGATTAGACCAATACTTGCACAACCCCTACTCCCCAGGAAACACCGTAGGGCACGATCATGGCCAACAACATCAAGGAGGATGCAAAAAATCTTGTAAAAACAACACATATTTTAGTTCATGACATAAAATAGCAAAAATATAAAACCATGAATGAACTTAAAGAGTAATTTAAAGATCTCATGACCACTACTTGGTAAGTTCCATGCTCTTCAATCAATATTTAACCTTTCTATATTCATCTGTTTGAGGCACTATGAATAACTGAAGGATTTCTTCATTGCATTTTTTTGAGTCTTCCTTATCATATCAAGAGGGTTTGTTGAAAATGCGATGTCATCATCACATAATAGTGACTACATTCTCCCTAGTATGGATGCTCTCCTCTACTGCTAGTGCCTTTCCCCAATCATCCAACTATGACAAGAATATTAAAAACATTATCGAAATTAACCCAATAAACTTATGAAAAAAACATAATAATAAAACATTTTCCTCATATCTAATTTGTTCACTATACCGAGGCAAAATTGTCGCAGTTCTCGAAGATGCATCATGACTGCGTTCGGGTCGAGCCTTCCCCTACGCATCAATGTCCTACCGCGGACAAAAATTAAATATAAAAAATATTAATTTAAATGAAACCAATAGACTTTACTTAAAAACATAATAATAAAATGGTATATTGGGATTCATTAATTGAGGTTGGGTAAAATGGTATATAGTACCTAATTCACCCCATAGTAACTATGTTTGTATTCCATACTCTATTCAAATTGTAATCGATTAGCAACTCTTTCCTTCCAGTTATTAATTTTATCGCACATACGAATACATGGTTTCCCTCGTGTGCCTCGAATATGCAATTGGGTTGTTTATTTGTTGACCCAGGTCATGTACTATTTATAAACCCTACAATATTCCCTGATGCTTTTGGCCTTTTGTCAATGTACATAGCCACTCCTTTATTTTGATCCTTATCTTTTTGCTATATATAATTTTACATGACACGCATACCTACACATACCTCTCATGTATATCAACTAGTTGCATCCAATCTTTGTAATCAGAATATGGCCTAACATACTCCATCACTCCAAGAACTTTAGCCATGCACCTTTTTTAGTCTGGCCCATGCAAAATAGGCCCAAACCATGTAATGACGATGGTGCTATGCGATATATCCTCTCGTTGACACAAAAATAAGTGTTTATTGGAGAAAGTTCCTTGGGTACCCATTGTTTCCGTAGATGTTTGTACCTCAAGGGCACCTCGATGTTTCCTATGCTCTCATCATCATAAGAACATGACCCCCCTTAAACAAGAAAAAATTCCATGCGTTTATGGAATTTTCTTATAATCTTTTGACCTCTAGTTTATCTCCCTTAGACCTACTACATGTCTCCACTTTCTCCTTTCTCTTCTTCCCACTTCCTCGCCGAGGAAGATAGATGGAGGAATACCTATTTGGTGGTACCTACACTCATAAGGATGTTGGATGAAGTTCTTTCATGGTGATGTGATCCCAAGGTATGGGGTTGGAGGATTAAAAACCAAGGTTGTCACTACTAGTCAAATGTATGTGGAGGCAACAATAGTTGTGAATGTATCAATAAACCTTGTAAGGGTCTGATGATCAGAGATCACTTGGTAAGCATGGGAATGGTTTGTAGGGTCACCAACCTTGTGTTTTGAATCCTTGGGTTTTGGGAACATCTAGAGGAGTCATTGTCTTGTTTCTTGGAGGTTGATTGGGTTATTTGGTGGAAGGTTGCTATTACGTTTTGTACTTGTCTATGAAATTTTTTGGACCACCTTCCTCAAAGACAATAGTCCCTCTGAGGTAGTACTGGTGTCTAGTTAGTTAGTCTATGAAATTTTTTGGACCACCTTTGATGTGAAATAGCCCCTCGTGCAACCATCCTTTCAGTCTATTTCTAAATGGACAAACCCCTTGCCTTTAATGATTAAGCTCCATAGGTTTCTACCCCTATGGTTTTTTGGGTCCCCCAAATAAAATAATAAAATATGGGCCATACTCAGAGGAACCCTAAAATGTATCAGAGTTTCTTTCTTTCTTAAGAATCCAGTTAAAGAGGCTAATTGGGTCCCTCCCTATCCAGCATTCCTTCACCATTTTCTAGACACCCACAACATCTTTGAACCATTTATACTCTTTTGGAACTTCAAAAAAAAAAGTCCACTTTCATTAGTGTTCTCTTTCAGGCTTTCCCTAGTGTTGGCATCTATACTATTCTTTTGGAGGTTTAGTTGAGTCAGCGAAATATTCAAAAGTTTTTAATGGCTCCTTGTCTTTTTTTCATCTCTTGTATTGGTGCAAGAGCACCTTGGCATAATTAGGCCTCTATGAAGCAATGTTTTGAAATTTTATTCAATTTTATTGTTCCTACTTTTTAAATCATGTTATTAGAGTCATGTTTCATATATTTGACGTCATGTTGAGGTCATTTGGCGTTTATTAAGTCCAAAAGTGCAAAAATGAAAACAATGTAAAAAGTTGTCAACTTAATAAAACAAGAAATATTAAGAGATGAAGAGTCATTAGGGTCGGTTGGAGGCAGTTAGAAGGCTAAAATTCAATTTTTTTCCTTTAAAAAGGATCTTGTATCTTTTAGAACTTCGAGGGTGGTTGAATAAAGAATAAGTTCAAGAAAAATCTCTAATTTTTAATCATTTTTCTTCAGAAATCTTGCATTCTAGGCATTGTACGAAATTGTATGACCTTGAAGGCATGGTAGAATGGTTGGATATGGTAATAATCTTAATCACCTTCCTATTACATCAAATTTCATGTATTTTAGTTAATATTTGTGTGAGTTATTGTGGATTTACTTCAGACTGCTAAAACCCTCAGTTGGGGTAAGCAGAGACATAAATAATTATGTTTCTCCTTTATTAATTGGTGGAATCTTCTAGTTTCTTGTGAGATTATCCTACTATGAATTTTCTTTCATGTTTCATTGGATTTAGGGAAAAATCATAAAGATAAGATGTGAGGGAATGAAGTTTCTTGACTGAAAAATTGTGTGTACAGTCTGTGAACAGAGTAATTATGAAGGTTAAGCCCTTAGGGTTTTGCAAAAATAATTTGTAAACAAAATTTTATGCTTTGAAGAGAATATACCAGTCAAACTAAACATGTCCCAAGAACTGGACAAGTGTACTTTGGTCAGGAGTTAGTAAAGCAACAAACCCTTATGCAAATCAGGCCTAAATCTGTCTGAGACAACAATATTTGAAGCTTGTGTTGTAAAAGTTTTGATACCTGTTTTGAATATGTTTTAGATATGTAAGGAGGGAATTGAAAAGTGTGGATAAAATTGTGTAATAGTGCTTAGATTGTGATTGAAGCCCTGAAAAATAGGTTGGCAAACCTACAAGTGTTGCAAATAGGGTATGAAGGAACTAGTGACAGTAAGAACTTTAAGGGATTTTGATGATTAAGTGTGAGTTCTTGGTTGTTTTGGTTAAGAGATTACCAAGGTATAATTTTATATCATTTGATATAAGTTTTGGTGTAAGCATGAAGTTAAAAAGTCCATTGCTTTGACTAATCTGTCTAATAATAGCCCTGTTTTGGAGACTAAAATGAAAGTACAGTATATGATTTTGTTAAATTGTCAAGAATAAAGGATGGGAGATGGTTTGAATTTGTTTAAAGTGAAATGGAATGGAAATTTTGTGGTCTATATTAGCCTAAATATTGTTTTGGGTTAGATTACTTTATGTTGAGTTGAAATTATGAAGTTTAAGATAGTCATAAAGAGAGTTAATGGTAAAATGAAAGGGCAGATTGGGTAATTGTTTGTTTTGATCAAGATGAAGTTGACTAACCTATGTTTGAAGGTTTGGTAATGGTTTGGAACTCTAAAGAAAAAGTTGAGTGTTTGTGTTGAGTTTTGTGAAGGGAAATATAGTTGAATAAGTGTGTCAAAAGAAGGAAAGTTTAAGATTATTTGTGACTTGTCAAATGAGATTGTGTGAGTTTGTTTCCTTCCTTTGACTCTGCATCATGTACTTCTATACATTCTCTTATGGACAGGCACTAGGAATTTTTCATTGCACTCATGGACCATGTACTATTTTCAGTCCCTTTGATCATTTGTGGACCTCAATATGTAAATTTATTTCATTGAAGCTTAGAAATTTGAACCCTAGTGAACTTCGTGTGCTGTTATGTGATGAGAATTCCTTTCAATCTTATAGTAGAAAAAATATGCTAAGAAAGATACACAAACTGCAGTTCACAGGCCAAAAATGGCCACCCAACTGATTGAACATCTCAAAGCTTGGTTGTTCAAACTAACCAGACACTAGTACTAAGTAGTACTTGGGTTTGTCAATGGGACATTGGCTCAAATTGACCAAAATATAGCATGCAACACCTTGATGGGAACAAAAAGAGTCTAAATCACTGTACTTGCAACAAGATTTCTAAATGTGGGGGAAAAATCACTTACAATCATTGTCCCTTGGTCGATTTTCCCTTTCTAAGTGCCCTCACCTCTCGCTCTGGCTTTCCTCCTGCCAAATGGTTCCTAGTCTTCCTCCTCGAATCAATGGCCTTGCAACACTTGTCTAGTGAAGTCTCACAACTCCACCTGTGGGTCGGATGTAGTGGTTCTAGCTAGTAAACTGGCCCAAGTAGGGTCTCTGCGTGATGCTATGTCACAGTAGCCAAAATTAAAAATATATAGTTTATATATATGCTATGTCAACATATAGTTTATATACAAAATATATATGCTATTTCAACATATAGTTTATTTTATTTTCTACAAAATATAATTTTTGTATGGTGGCTTGCTGAGCTTATATAGTTGGTTTTCTCTTTCTTTATAATTTTTGATGATTTATTTCCTATGACATGATTGAATATTATCTACAGTCCTAGTGATTGTTAAAAAGGCTTATGATATGTGATGTTTAATAATGATGGATGTCTAAGAATCGTGATTGAAATACTACTTGACTAAAGATTGAGCTATCTGATATTTTGTCATTTAAACATCATGGAAGAAATGCTTGCAATCAATGTCTTATTAATGTAGCCTACAAGGTTTCTTTTCCTAGTTTTTTTCGGTCCTATTCTTGTTATGACTTATTTTTTTACATTGGTCTATTACAATAATGGGGAGCATATCTAGTGAATTGATTCTTGCAGTCTCTTTGATTCTTATCCTTGTGCATAACGATTTTTGTTCTATCCTATGATTCATTGATTGTTGGTTTAAAAAACTCATTACAACTAACATGGATATGAATTATGATGTGGGTGTGAGAAGGGATTTTTGAATATGAAGGAATGGTTTAGGAGTACTCCTTAATCCAAATGAGTCATTTTCTTGTCATGGAATGTGTTAAGAGACTTTAAAATTAATATATTCAATCTAGTTAATATTGACATGCACATCTAAAGCATTCCAAAGGCACTTTGGAAATATACTATGACATAAAGAAGATTGTTAAGATGATGTCAAGTCTTGATCCATTAGGGTAGGAAAACATAGATGCATTGGTACAAAAGGTTCCATTCAACTTGGAGGAAATGGATAATTCCCTTTGGGGCTAATGTGAGATTGGACCAAGTTTATATTATGATACAAATAGCTTGGGAAAATGGATGATGAAATGGTTAAGTATGGGAAATTGTAGAGATAAATATAACACCAAGGGAAGAACACTAGAACTAATTTTAGCACTATGGATTAATCCAAGACTCAAAATTCCACTAAGAGGCATACCTTACCTCTTAAGTTAATTCCATAGGTGGGTTGATCCTCCAATATAGTGCCATTGGTTAGCTTATCATGTGAACTTCCGCTATAAGTAGGATTACCATACACTTTCATAACATGCATATGTGGTTTCAAAAGGTTTATACGTTCTTGTGAATTTGAAACAAAGGCATGTTTTGACTTTTCCAATAGGTGTTAGGGATTAATTTGACTTGGTTTTAGCATTAGAGTGACAAAACTTGTGGTTTAGGTTCCATAAAAAAAATATAATCATTTTTTTAGCTTCCTATTATCATCTTTATATTCAATGAGAATTTTAAAGATCATCTAAATATTCATTGCTAATGAAAATGTGCAAACTGATGTGTAATAGATCCAAGGTGAGGCTCAGAGAGCCTTGTCTTTTGAAACCATTAACCAAAGAAATGCTAAGAACAATATATGAAAGAGATGAATAATAAGGAAACTTGTATTATTAGGAAGGACGAGATGCCTTTATATAGCATGACCTCATGTTTGAGTCTCAAAACCATCCCATATCACCAATGCATGCGTCTAGGATAACCATGTCAAGTTTCACTCCATACAAGCACAAATTGAAAAAAAATCAATGTTGGCCCCATTCACATGTCACTATGCGGGGTCAACATGAGGAAACACTAATTTTTTGGGAATGAAATAACCAAAGATATGATCAAATAATATCTAATCATAAATAGTCATAGGGTATCTCTTAGTATTCTCATAAAATTAATGTTTTTTCCATCCATAAAGTCAAATTAGCCTTTTACTACCATACCACTACCATACTTGAGTATACCATATATGCATTTCCTTTTACCTCCTTACCACGACCTCCAAAAAAGCAACTCACGGTAGCACGGTAAGAGGATTGTAGTATATTGTACTACCACTGTACCGAAGAGGGTTGATACCTAGCCCACGGTAGAGCGGGTTCATCATCAATACTAGCAGAAGGAACTGCTATACCGTGGGGGGTCAGAGTAAGGCCCGCGGTAGAGTGGTAAAGTAAGAATACACATAAGGGAGAACTGCTATACCATGGGGGGTCGGAATAAAGCATGAGGTATAGTGGTATATAAGATAAAATACTAAATAAACACTGCGGAACCACTAAGGAAAATAGGGAAGTGCACGATACTGCAGTATAATAAGAACAAGTAAATATTATGTATTGTGGTACTGTAGAGGAGTGAGGAGTGATGTGTGGTAGCACGGTAACCAGCTGTTGTAGAATTAAATGAAGGCTAGTCACATCAATCAACATCAAAATATGAAATTTAGCTCGGTGTGAAGGAATTGAATGATGTAGAACTTATATGGAATTAATGCAATATGATATGAGAATTAAACCAAGAAGATTGTGAATTTGTTCACTCGTGGTAACATAGGCTGAGTATAGGTGAGCTCAGGGTGTGACAGTCAAGAGAATTCTTCAAGACAAGCAATATTTCGAGTAAGTTCTATTCACCACACATTGAATTTTAAGCAATGGTGCACCTAAGAAAATAGAAGTAAGGACTAAAAAAGAATAAAAATCCAATAAAGCTTCATTATAGTCATCATTACTTGCACTGCTACATGCTTCAGTCGATAAAGGTTATAAGGGGGTCTTTAAGGATTTAGCTCAGAGGTGCCAAGACCCAATAATTCCATGGTCTAGGTGGAATCTGTATTGGTATTTTTATAAGAATAGGAATGAAGGGGTCCCGATATTGAACCCATGGACTCTTGACATGGGAAAATTGATAGCTCCTAATGTGTTTGTTTATATTGACCTAATTAGAGCTCTAGCCAGTAGATATCATGCCCCGTCAAAGGTTATTAGGCTCCTAGATGGACAATGTTTGGTAGATATCTCCAAGAAGGCTATAATTAGGTGTTTTGACCTAAATAAGTAGGCTATCATAGAGATAGATTTGGGGAGGCTAGAGCAGGAGTACAAGAGATTAAATAGGACTTATAGAATTGATGAACTTCCCCTGCACATGAAAAGGGGTGACAAGAATAGATTCCTTCCTATTCTGTCTTCAAAAGCTGAATCCTTTCTAGTGTCTGATTTTCAGACTTAAAACACCTATTATGCATTATGCCAAATTCTTGGATTTGATGCTAAAGACAACATGTCAGTTGGATTGATGAGGATGGAAATGACTATCCAACACCCTGAGTCCAATGTGGAGTTTTATTTTTCTTCTATCATTGAGGAACAAATTCATGAAGGCCTATTAGAGGTTAGAGAAGCTAAGGCCCCTATCACTTTCAAAAAGTATTTTCTACTGTGTCATCTAATTCTATTTCAAAATGAAACAAAGTGTACTAAAAGGATGAAGTTGAGCACACATGAAAATGGAGTTATGCTTCCAATGCAAAATTGGTGCTATGTTTAGGATAGTAAGTGCCCTAAAGGTGACTTTATTGTGTTTAGAGATGAATTTTCCCTCAAACTAATTGATGCCATTGGTTTTCCTACACTGAGGTTACCACAATCTTTAATTGAAGTTATGAGACCTTTGCAATACAAACCAGACCAAGGTTTCATACACAACTATGCTGATTTGTTTTTAATGCCACAATATACCATCATTAGGGTGTATGGTTGTGGTCAAGCCCCACATGTTTTACCAAAATTTGTGCCTAGTAGAGTATTGTTTTTAGAGTTTATTTGGAAAATGCTCTGGATGGAGCATAGTCTTATGAAGAATCAGAGAAAGGGGACTTTCCTGCCCGACTTAACAATTTTTGTCGAATTATCAATTGGGTCAGATATTCATAAGAGCCAATTTTTCTCTCAGATCAGGAAAGGTGAGAGTATGTGATCCAGAGGGTCGCATCAATAATATCAGAAGGACCCTGCTTACAAAGAGGGCGATAACACATGTATTTGATCCAAAGGAGGATGTGATAAGAAACCTGGTATACTTTTTAGATGTGTTTGAAACAAGGAAAAAATGGTTAATGATGATGAGATGGGAGGACCAGAAGAAAGAAAAAGATAAGAAGTTCAAGGGGTTCTTTGATGAAGAGCCAGATTTGTTGAAAATGATGCACTTGATTCTAGGTAAGTTTGATGAGATGTATCAAAGGGCTCAAGAAGAGAAGTCAACTCCACAATCTACACCCCAACCACCCTCATCCATAGCCTCTACATCACATACAACACCTCCTCCACTAGTTCATCCATCTCCTTCATCCCCAATTGGTGAGCCACCTGCTAAGAAATAGAAAGTCGAATCACTAGTTGATTATGGGTCAAGTGATGAAGAACAAGAAGCAGTCTTGACACTGACTGAGATGAAAGAAGTAGCAGAGCAACAAAAAGTGTTAGAGCGTCATGGCCTAAAAATAAGAATATCAGAGGAAGTTGTTGATGTGATACAAGATGATGAGAGAATAATTACTTCTTTGCTGTTCATGGAGGATGATGATTTCATCCATACAAGGGAATTCAAAGATTTTTGGATAAAAATTAAAATGAGACAGTTTGATGACAGGCTAAAAATTAACCTCATTGGGATTGATGATTCAAAGCATGGAGAGGTGCAGGCCCAGACAATGGTAGAGTTGGATATTGATAACATCAATATTACTCCCAAAGAAGCAAGGGAGTTGGTGCTAAGTAGTAAGATGTTAGTCATACCTGGAATGGAACTCTCTAAGGTATTTTTGTTAGATCAAATCAAAGCTTAGGATGATCCAAACTTGGTTGTGGAATTTGATTCAGAAGAAGGAGTCTCAGGCATAGGATACAATCCTACCACCCAAACCCTTGCCTTGTGGAAAAAACAAAAGAACACAAGGAATCCAATGCTTCTGGATGTAGTATAAGAAATGAGAGGGTCTGCAATGGTTAGGACAATGAAGGACACTACTCAAACAGAAGCAACAACCATAACTATGCACTCTTCCATGTTTACAAAGGATGTAGTAGAAAACATGGAGAAGAAGATAACAAAGTATGAAAAGAGACTCAAGTTATCAAATGTTGAAATAAATAAGTTATTCATTGAAGGTGTCATATTAAAGCAACAATTACAACAAGCCACAGATGTAAAAGGGGATGAAATGGCCGTCTATCATCCACCTGCTCCAATTGAAAGAGGAGATTGAAAATTTGAAGAAACATAATATGGATGATGTCAAGCAACACATCTTCGATACCTTAAAAGAAATATTGAAGCACAAAGTTGGAGTTTTAAAAGAGAAGATAAGTAGAGTCCATGAGAGTTTTAGTCATTTGGTGAAAGCCCTAGAACAAATAAATACTAATTCCTCAATCCTAGAGGAATTATATAAAATATGGCAGCCCACTTACCACATTTTAAACACTTTATGCAAAGCAACACAGAGGGATCTTGACGCACCTTCAAGATTAAAGCCTACTCAAGAGATGGTGAAGGGAGTTATTGATGAGCATAACTATTTGATTGACATGAAGAAGAAGATGGAGAATGGAAGGAATTCATTTGATTCAATAAAGCATAGTTCCAGTCCTTTGATCATCAAAGATGATGGACAATTCAAGGATGTGGATGAATGGAAGAATGAGTTTGATCAAATGGTTCCTCAATGCTTGATATGTATTCAGGGTGATGGTGGTATCAATCTGGAAAAGTTTCACACTTTGCTTGATGGAATTATAATGTTGGATAATGGTTACACAAAGTTTGTTGTAGATGCCAGAAACCTGCTTGATAGCAGATGGAAGAGTCACCTTGCAAATTTCACTACTACACAGGAATTCAAGTGGCCAAATGATTTAACAATAAGCAAATGGCAGGAAAAATATCTAGGTTCAGATGAAGATTGATTAGCATCATCAGAAGGAAAACATATCATATCATAAAGTAAGAGCCTTGCACAGGTCTTAGATGACAATTGGCTTCTTACTCGAAGATTAATAGATTTGCATATGTTAGTTATCTCTAAATACATTTTATCTTTTTAGTTAAGTTTTTTTATCAAAAGCCACATCCTTTGGCTTGAAGCTTGTTACCTCTCGTATAAATAAGAGAGACCAAGACCATAAGGATGGGATTAGATTAGAAGATAGTAGATAGAAGAAGTAGGAGAATAGAGATTGATACAATGTTTACAACAAAAAGGACCAAGATGCATGTGTAAATTTTGAAGGAGTTAATGATTTTTTTTTAAATTTGGTGGCTCTATGTTGGTATCAATTGTTTGTTAGGTTAATTGAAGATTTTATGAGTTTGTCTCCATATTTGATATTTCTCTATTGTTTAAATTGATATATCAAGCATATTTTCAATTTATCAGTGCACATTTGTTGTATATGTGTGGCATATTTAATTGGTTCTTTCAAGTAAAGATTAAAATCCTCTTGATTATTCACAACTTTGAATTATTATTTTGGATTATTAAAGAATAATATGATAATTACACCCTTGCCTATTTATAAAAGTTATAAACATAAAAGTGCCAAACAATTAGAATTATTGCTAGTTATAAGTCACTTAACTCTGATTTCTATTTGACTCCATATACCTAATAGAGCACTGGTCCCTCACAATCCATCATTTTAGTTTCATTCATTTTATCTTTTACATTTGTTAACTGAACAAATTATATTTTACATTTGTTAATTGAACATATTAAGATTAGCCTTGATATTACTTATACAATCTATACCAAAATAAGAATTCATTTATCCTCTCCCACTTGCCATTGTGGATAAATTGTTTTAGGGAATAAACACAAATCAAGTCTGCTTCATTCATATAGGTGTACCCACCTAGGTCTAGTAGCACCTAAAGAGAAGAAGGTCTAAACCATTCGGCCTTGTATGTTACCCTAAAATGTACCAAGAGTTTGGCAACCTCTTGAGGTATTTAACCTATGTTTTTGAGAGCTAACAGGATGAATAAATGCAATAGGATACTTCAGGAAGCATTGGATATAGTCAAAGCAGAAGAGCTATTGCTGGATGGAGCATGCAAACATATGGAATTGATGATAAAACTTGAATATGAAGCCCAAAATGCAGTGCATGATGTGGATACCCATACCTTGGAGGAGTATAAAAAACATCTCTCAGCGGCTAAGTCAATGTTAGGAGAAGATTAAATTGTTTTATAATTTTAATTAAGATCAGTAGTTTAATTATTTGCCAAAAGATAAACCGAAGAGACACCTTCGTTGGGTCTTCTTCTTATATATATGAAATTCGAATTGTAATATTTGATCATCAACACTTTTTAAGATTTTAATACTTTTCAATAGTGAAAGACTTATTTTCTGGAGTAATATAATATCAATACTTTTCTATTTGTGTGTAGAAGATTCTTTCATTTGGACTAGTTCTCTGTTGTTTCTTTTCAAGTAATTGAAGGAAAAGTAAAATGTATTCTAATTAATCTCCATGACCATCTTATAATTACCTTTCTTTCCTCAATCTACCTTTTCCCATCAGGTACTCCCCTTCGAATTTGTTAATGGAGTTGGGATCCCAAAATCTAATAATTTTTAATCATAGATAGGTAACAAAATCTAATAATTTTTATATTTTGCACCAAAAAAATTTGGCCTATAACCTCCACAAACTGTCACAAGTATAGAAAATTTGCAAGTATAGCAAAACACTATCGCAAGTATAGATAAATTGTCGAACCCACTTTTATCTATTAAAAAAAAATTGTTGAAACCCCGAAGAATGCTAACCATATACTCATCGGCCCACAAATTAAGGAGGCTAACCATATGTCAGCTCACAAATTGATGGAAGGGGATGGTTGAATTTAAGTGTATGTCGAAATAGCGATGAAAATGACAGAGCGCCACAATTTCAATGAATGTCAGGCATAAATTTTATTTTATTTTTTAAATTTCACATTAAATACACAGGTACCCGATGATACATCTAATTATACATCTTTCATCAGAAAGTTTCGTCGTATTTTGCAGTAAAATGAGTTAGTGTATACTCTGCCTTAGTAGTAGATAGGGAAATGGAATTCTTCTTTTTGCTCAACCATGACACCAGCTTCTTCCCTAGGAAGAAAGCACCACCACTAGTACTTTTCCTGTCATCTACATCTCCAGCCCAATCTGCATTAGTCTATGCACTCAATGTAAGATAATCATCTTTAGGATACCAAAGTCCAAAATCAACTATTACTTTTAGATATATGAAAATTCTCTTTACAACAGTCACATGAGATTCTTTTGGATCAGCTTGATATCTAGCTACCATACACACAACATTCATAATGTCTGGTCTGGTCTGAGTTAAGTAGAGAAATCCACTAATCATTGACCTCTACCTTGTTTTATTTTCCTTAGGGAAATCATCATTCTGTGTTAACTTGCATCTGGTTACCATGGGTGTACCGACAGGCTTTGAGTCCTCCATGCCAAACTTCTTTAGCAACTCTCTCACATATTTGGATTGAGATATGAAAATCCCATTCTCTAACTAGGTGACTTGAAATCCCAGAAAGAATTTCATCTCTCCAATTGTACCCATCTCAAATTCACTTTTCATTTCATCAACAAACTTCATACATAGATCATCATCTCCTCCAAAAATAATGTCATCAACAAATACTTCAATAATAAACTCTTTATCATGATCCAACTTGAAATACAAGTTGTTGTCAACAGTACCTTTATTGAATCCAAGCTTCAGTAAGTATTTATCTAGTATAGCATACCAGGCTCTAGGGGCTTGCTTGATTCCATATAGAGCTTTCTTCAATTGGCAGACCATGTCTTCCTTATTAGTCAGTTGAAATCCATTAGGCTGTTCAACATATACCTCTTCTTCTAACTCACCATTCAAAAAGGATGACTTCACATCCATTTGATAAAATTTGTAGTTTTTATATGCGGCATAAGCAAGAAATAATCTTACAACTTCAATTCTAGCAACATGGGCAAAGGTTTCTTGAAAATCAATACCTTCTATTTGTGAATACCCTTTACATACCGGTCTTGCTTTATTCTGGATCACTTCACCTTGTTCATTTAGCTTATTCCGAAAGACCCATTTAATACCAATCACATTTTTATCTTTAGGTCTGGGAACAAGAATCCATGTATTATTCTTTTCAATTTGCATCAGTTCTTCCTTCATAGCTTCCATCCAGTGTTCATCATTACAAGCTTCATTGACATTGTTGGGATCAGTCTTGGAAATCAGGCAATACTCTTTTGTTATCCTTCTTCTAGTCAGCACACCTTTATTCTTGTCTCTTCTATAATTTTATTTTTAGAATGATTTAACCTTATATACCTTAGAACTTTAGGATTCACTCGCACTTCTGGTTCTTTTGTTCTTTCTTCTGCACTTCCACTTGTCTCTCCTTGAATTTCTTGATTTATTGGAACAACTTGAACTTGATTCTGTGTTTTAGAATTCTTCCCTTTGCCTGAACTATCTTGCTGGTGATCTAAATCATATCCATAGTATCTATATGATCTAGCAAAGTCCTCGTCAACTATGAAATTTTCACTTTCAACCATTTTTCTCAGTCTTCTGTTATAGCACCAGTAAGCCTTGCTCTTGGTAGAGTAACCTAGAAAGATTCCTTCATCACTCCTTGCATCAAACTTTCCTATGTCCTCATCTCTCTTAATGTAGCACTTTCTTCCAAAAATCTTGAAATATTTAATAGTAGGCTTATAACCAAACCATAGCTTAAAAGGAGTCTTACCAGAAATACCATTGACATTTACCTAGTTTAAAGTGCACACAACAGTGTTTATAGCTTCTCTCCAATAGATGTGAGGCACATTTCCTTAAATCATCATTGTTCTAGCAACATCCAGAATTGTTTTGTTCTTTCTCTCAACAACTCCATTCTCCTTGTAGACTTCTGACTCTAGAGGGACCGCACAAATCAGTATGCACTAGCTCCACTACTCCATTAGAATGCTATTATTTGCTCTGAAAGGAAACTCTTGTCTATTTTCCCATCTAATATTCCTTGCATATTGTGTTAGTTCACTTCACTAGCTTAGGTAGATCTCTTACTGCTTGAGTGGAACTTACCTTGACAATGTTATCAAAATTCACATGACACAACCTTCTATGCCACAACCAACTTTCATCTACTCAAGAAAATAAACAACTTCCATCATCAACACTCGGGTGAAAAATATTACCTTTTTCTCTGTTTATCTGAAGCAATTATATTTCTAGAGCTTCCAAGTATCTTGCATCTTCCATCCTTGAACTGAAGATTATAAACCTTGTCTGCCATCTGTCCAACACTCAACAAGTTGTGCTTCAAGCCTTCAACATAGAGTACATCATTAGTGTTATGATTTCCACCAAGACAAATAGATCCTCTACCACAAATCACACAAGCATTGTTATCTCTAAATCTTACAACTCCACTATCATATTTCTCTAAACTTACAAATTTGCTTTTGTCACCAGTCATATGATTTGAGCATCCGCTATCTATAACCCACTCATACTTCTCTTCAATTCGAGCTACAAGAGCTTTCTCAACTTTAGCAAATTCAGTAGCCACCAGACCATCTTACTTGATAGCAATGAAAACCCATTCATATTCACTTCCATTTTGTTTATCAAATTCTTCATTAGTCACACCTTCTTTAGCAAAATAGCATTTCTTTTGAAATCTAGGTTTGTAAGTCTTAGACCTAGGAACTCTTTCAGGACACCTTGAAGAAAAATGACCTATTTTACTATAAGAAAAACATTTGATAGGTAGCTTTCCTTCATACTTACCTTGTCCTTTGCCTTATTTCTTCACAATCAATGCTTCTAGCTCTTCTACCTCTCTTTCTTCATCTTCAATTTGTTTCATCTCTTCCTCATACTTGAATGTCTTTCTAGAACTCTCTCCTAGATCATATATTTTCTTGTTTCTTCCAGATACTGAAGCCTTAAATGCAGATTCAGTCTTGGGGGAAGAATCACCAAATTCACTCAACTCAAAAGCAGCAAGTTTACCAATTAGCATATCTCTTGTAACATTTGTTATTGATTTGAACTCTTCAATAGCATGAGATTTTGATTTGTAGGAGGGAGGAAATGATCTGAGCACTTTAGCTACAATTTCTTGTTCATCAAGAATACCACTGGCACATCTAATACCCATCAAAATTTCATTTACTCTTTGTATAAAAGAAAAAATATTTTCATCTTCACCCATCTTCAAATTTTCATACTTGCCTTTCAAACTCTGTAGCTTAGCGACCTTCACATGTGCATCTCCTTCATACAAAGTATCCAGCTTCATCCACATCTCATAAGCTATCTTCAAACCTATCACATTTGTCATTTATGAATCCGTTAGAGCACTCAACAAGCTTCCATAGACTTGCTATTATTCTCAGCTTCTTTAATCTCATCAGGAGTGGAAGGACCATTATGAGGAATAGTATATCTATTCTTTGTGTTCTTCCAGAAGGGTTCACCTAATCACCTCAAATGACATTCCATTCTAGCTTTCCATAGTGAGTAGTTTGTTCCATCAAATCTAGGACTGTCCTTGTATGATGCCATCTTGGATCACCTCAAGCTTTTAAACTTCTTCAGAGGAACCTTCTTTGATACCAATTGTTGGAAAAAAAAGTACAAACAACTGAGAGGGGGGGAATCAGTTGTCACAGAATATTTAACTTTTCAAACTCAATTTAATCTTAATCTTAGATTTGATGAATGAACAATAAATCATAAACAATCAACACATCATAAATACATAGAACACCAAGATTTTTACATGGAAACCCTGTTAGGGGAAAAACCACGGTGGATGTTAGTCCACAAGATTATACCCTGTTAAAAGTATAAATAAGTATCAATGGGAATGCACATGCATTTAGGCACACTACCTAGAGCTCATTGCTCAATTACAAGAGGGCTCACTGCCCAGGCAAGATTCAGATTAAAACCATTCTAAGTATGAACTGAGAAAATAGCATCTGCTAATGCCTAATTAAAGTTCCAATTAAACACATGAATACTTCTTCAACCTTCTTCGCTCTGCTTCACACTCTGCTCTTCCTTTGAATGATCTAAACAATATTCACACACAAGACTAACACACTTCACACTTGCACACTTCTATTTGAATAAACAATCGCTCTTATATATCTGCAACATGAATTTCATCAACAACTTCATCGACCAAAATAGAATATAAAACATGTACACAATGTCGACCCAAATTTATAAATAAATTTCCAATGCGAATCACACACCGTCGGCCACAATGTAATGAAGACCTAAAACAATCTCCTCGACCATGCCAAACATTTAAATTTTAATCTCCAAGGATCCACAACATGCTACGACCACCATGTCGGCCAAGAACACAAGAGAAAAATCACTGACCATGAGCACACCGATCAACACAGATGTGCAACAAGGATAGAACATGATCTAGAAAAATCCACGAGCATCAAGAAACATCAGAGAAGCATCCGCAACAACTGAGATTACTAGAATCGTACCAACTTCAATTAGGAACACTAACTGAAACCATAGAAAGACCATCAGAACACAACTCTTCATAACAAGATCAAATCTTCACGCAGACCTCTGAAACTTCCATTGGGTAAACTAGATAGACTCAGCACTAAAATCTTTAATCCACAATGACTGAACATCAACATACTGGGTATGACACCTTCATGACCTTCACTGATTCACTATGAACCTGCAACTCTTTATTTTACAATTTTCTCAATATCTTCGACATATACAACCTTCAATACATCAATGCTAATAGTGTTGACATCAACGATAGCCACATATCAGTAGCACAACCACAACATCCAACAATATGAAGAAGGAATAGTGACATGACAAGGACTGTAAATTGCAATGAGATCTCTTCAAAAAAGGTAGCAAATTGCATAGAATTTGGGCAGTCACAAGACATGTCATGATAAAATAGAAGGAAACCAACAATGAGAAAGCTCTGAGGTAGTCATGAGTAGCTTTCACTGAGTAAGTGATAGTCATCTCAACAAAGAGAAAAATTATGTGCATTATGTCATAGTGGAAGGCTACCTACAAGTGACAGTGAGCTTTTGTCTATAGAGGTAACACTCAAAATAGTAGCATGGCAGACAAAAGAAAAATGAATCTAGCTACAGAGGAAGAGCCTGGAGAGTTTGCATCCTTCAAAGATAAACATGATGTTGATAAAATTTCTTCAGCATTATGCATTGGTCGAAATACTGTAAACTCAAAGAAAAATGGAGCTTTCAAATTATACCCACACTGTGCAATGGCAATTAATCATTTTACAACAAAATATGAGTTTTCTTTCACAAATTAAGAAAACCATCTAGGTTTTTCATGAGATGCTAATGCAGAGACATTAAACAATGGAGAACATTTTACATAAATGACAAATGCAAAACCCTATTTCGTCTTCTACAGCCACAAGCAAGGGAACTTCTTTTTCTCACAAAAGTCACAAAGGAAACTTGGGGTTCTTTATTTTTAGCTTCAAATATAGAAAAAACTAAATTTTGCTTCATATTGACAATGAAAGAGCTCCATTTTAGCTTTTATTGCTGATAAAAGAGGAAAGAATCAATACAAAGGTCAGCTAGAAGCTTACCCGAGCTCAAGCATTGAAATTTGCAAGTATTTTGTTACTAAAAAAGCTTCCATTCGAGCTGCATGAAGTCACCAATGGCAGCTGAGGCAAGAGAATAGCCACAAAGGAAATGAAGCCATAAAAAATGATTAGAAAACTACTTTAACCACAACCTTTACTCATGCAACGACCTTCAAAAGATAAAGAAAAGCTAGTTTTATTAAGAAGAATGCATTTACCTGTTGTGTCTAGGAAAAAACCACTTGAAAAATGCCAAGAATCAATCATGAAAACCCCATTTTCCAGTGCTACAAAGGAAACCCTATGGCGACTAGGTGAAGTGGAGCTCCTGAAGCTCGAAGGAAAATGATAAAATTTTTCCTTTCCTTTGTTTTTGTTTAGGGTTTGATACCCTTGTTGGAGGTTGATAGGGTAATTTTTACCTTGTCTTTTAAGAATATGAAACACATTTCAATGTGTTGCATGGTTGGTGTTTAAGTTCACGCCTCAGGCATTTTTTCCATTGGATGGATTTTAAGACTTAGGCATTTTTCCTTATACCTCATTTTGAAGACCGCATTCATTAGATTCTTTCATTGACTTTTGAAATGCTAAGTCCTCCAAGACTTTGAAACAAACATGCCTTCCAAGGATTTTGGAGTCTCTTATGCTCATATATGCCAATTTTTTGGGCCTTTTATTTGTATTTGACAAATCAGAGCTTTGACCAAGTGATAGTCCTAAGCCACTTATGGCTTTGAAATGCAGAAGTAGAGGCCATGAGAATTGATCAAAGGTCAAGGATTTGGAGGAGTTTTAATTTTTGCTTGAATGCTTTTATAAGTATTTAGATATATCATTTAATTTTGCATTTATTCAGATTGTAAAACATTATTTAAGTGATTTGCAAATCACTTTATTTTGATGCAAAATATTGATGTAATTCAAAGGGTGGTTGAAGCAAGGAGCTAAATCTTGGCCTTTCTTTTGCATATTTTGACATGTAAGGCATTTGATTAAATGGAGCAATTATAAGCCATTTAACTAAATGTTGTTTTAAATGCAAAGTTGAAAAAAGACATGTATTGAAAAGGCATGTGCTTTTAAAATCTAGTCAAAGGAGGTTTAGTTAAGTCATGTGCTTTGCAAAGACACAAAAAGCATGTGTCAAATAGGTGGTAGACATGTGGAAGGCATGGGGTTTGTGTTGGACTATTTTGGAGGAAATGGGATATTGTGGAGGCTTTTTGTCATGTTTTTCTAGTGGGTCAAGTTATGGCTTGACTTTTTTCCACTTTGGAGACAGTTTGGAGGGGTTTTGGAAGCTTCCATTTTGGCTTTTGTGCTGCATCCAACTAGACGTTATAGAAGGATTTGTGTGGGTAGTTGGTTTCAGAATTGCTTAAGTATCTTTAGACTTAAGTTTTTTAGGAGTTCTTTCTTTCTTTTTGTAGGGTATTGTAGCACTTTGGAGCTTTTTCAGGTAGAGGACTGCATTGTGACTCCATATCAGACATGTATATCAGTATGTGACACCATTTTATTAATAAATTTCAGTATTTTACCTTCTTAGAAGCTACTTTATTGAGTGCAGTGTGGTGATTGATGAATGTTATTGTGAGTTTTGATAACTCCTTCAATGCTTGTCTCATTTTAACATCTTTAAGTAGAATGAACATATATTTATGCAGGTTGTAAGTTGTGTGATGGGTCAAATAGTTATTTTGGTTGTGGAAAATTTTTCCCTTCAAAGTGGCAAATGAACCAAGCCTCCTTACAAAATACTTATGCATTAATATATTTAAATGTTTGAGTTGTGTCAAGTTAAGCTGAGCTTTTGATAAAACTGTGTGTGAAAGTAGTTGTATGGGTCTAAGAAATATCATTAGGTGCATCACCATAGGGGTTCGTTTTCTTTTCATGCTTCTTTTTCCCCTTTTTCCCAGCAAGGAATAGTTTAGGTGACACCATCAAAAGGGAAGCCAACCCATAATCTGGAGGTCTTCTTTCGAATAGGGCACCCACAACCTGAAAGTGGTCCCATGTTACATCCAAACTTGATGAGTTCTTTTACAGCTTGGCATTAGGGTGCATGTTTGGATCACTAACAATAACATTTCCACAATTACATCCTATTGTGTATCGTGGATAACATCACTTTCTTCTCTCCTTAGGATGTTATGTGCCTTTGTGTTCAACATGCACGATACTAAGGTGGGGCCATCATATTGCTTCAATTTTCAAAAGGTGTATTTGGTGGCCAACAAATCCCTCATTGAAAATCCCTTATTTTTTAAAAGAACTACATTCTTCAACAAGGACCTAGCGGAATTTTTCTTTTGTCACAGATTCGTAAAGAAAGAATCGAAAAAATTTCCTTCGAGAAGGGAGTATTTTTTCTGATGAATTTTTTTGAAAACTTTCCCATGTGAGGAAGTATTCTTCCTTTCAAAGTCCTTGATGAAAGAGATCTTTTATAAGGATTCCTTGATACTAGAATCGTTTACCAAAAATGTTATTACATTTCAAATAGAGTGTCCCTTCAGTGGACCGCTTTCTTTTGAATGGTTCTTGAGGGAACCCTTTGAAAGCTTCTCCTTCAATTGTTGATTGTTTGTTTTCTTGTGTGTCTTTTTGCTATCTAACATGTTTTTTCTGTGGATTAACATGTTGCTTTATAGGACCGAGAACCTATGAAGTTGTTTTTTCAATAAAGCTTGGAGGAATGACCACCTCAAGATTTCCTTGCAGGATTGAGCACCTGTAAGGGCCTATCAGACTCTGTGAAGCATTTCACATCTAGCCTCCCTCAAGACCGAGCACCTGGGGTGCCTCCTCTATAGGAGTGAGCACCTACAGAGTATTTTGTTCACCTTTCGTAGGTCCAAGTGCATGTGGCACATTTGTTCAAAACTCCTCAAAACTAAGTACTTGTGGAGCCATCTTCTCCTCCTGTGTATTTGATTGTGTCAAATTGTGATATGTTCCTCGATGGTTTAGGTATACATTTCTCAACTTTCACTCTACTTTACCGTATATTCACTAACACTTATGCTCACTAAAGTGGGGGAAAAATGCAATGGCGTGAATTTGCACCCCTTGAAAATTTCTGGTTGTTATTCCTTTCTACCTTAAACCCTAAATTCTGACAAAACAATTCCTTAGCTTGAGATAGATTAGGGCAGTCTATTGTTCTAGACCCTCCTATGACCTAGGGTCTTGAGCAAGTTGGTCCCCCTCCTCTACAAAAGTTTATGAATACTAAAATGTCCTGCCACTATAAGCACACATGGAAAAGGCCTTTGAATAATATTTGCAAACAATTCAATAACAGTTGAAAAAATTATGCATAGACCCAAGGCAACATTTACCTCCTAAAAAATTAGGAAATCTTATAGTCTCAACAAGCTTCTGATTGGAAAAGACTCAAGACAAAATCTGCCCCAGAAAAAACAAGTACATTACAATCTTGACAATTATATGTAATTGATACACAACTTGGAATTTAAGTTGCTCAATTGACCAAAATTTTCTCATTTTAAAATATCTACTAACATAGATTTTAATATAATCAAACCTTCCTTTAATTTATTTTCAAACTCAAAATAATATACCTATGGGAGAGTTCTAAGGCATGAACATATATATAATTGATACAAAAAATTATTCTCTTTTTATGAATGATTAAATAAATCACTTGATTGTCTACAATTTATCCTGATAAAATTTCTATTGACAACAATGTTCAAATGAATACTCAATTATCCAAAATCCGCTCGTAACATTTTTTATTAAAAATTTCTAACATTCCAGCCAATGTCCTCCAATAGAGGTCCACACAATAGCAAATTTATACTCTCACAAAATTCACACACTTTGGAAAAATTCATAAACATAATTTTTAAATGGTTATTTAAATAGATCTATAAAGAATATAAAAGAAATGACAGACAAAATGGTATTTGTTAGAATGCATTACATCAACTGCTTCGAATCGATAGAAATGGAAAATTTGGCCATGGTGTGTAAGGGAAGAGATAATATATAGAATTTTGAATAAAGTACCCACATTATAGGAATTCAATATTTAATATACTGTAGAGTGACCAAAAGAAATAGAGACAGTAAACAAAAAATTAAACAAGTTGAAGATGATTTTGCGTTTGCATTACTACACATCTCACATATTTATAGTTGTCATTCGTATAATCAACAAATTGTACACCGAGAATTACAATGCCATGGAATATGAACTTATTTTGCACTCCTCTAATGGCATACCATCTCTCTCTCTCTCTCTCTCTGTCTGTTTTTTTTTCTGTACATAGCATTAAAACTGCACAAACCGTGAACTCCACACTGCCGTGAAATTGCAACTTGCATGATATTTTCTAGCTACCATTTTATAAATTGGGTCTGATAATCTCATGTCACTGTCAATATTTTGAGGGTCCCTTCACCATAGTCCCATGCATTGAAACTATACTAATTTCTTGACTTGAATCCACCAGATCCATCTAGAACTACTATGCGAGTAATATTAAAAGTGTTTCTACCACTATCAATCGGGGTTTTCCATGGATCAAGCCAATACTTGCTGGATACATTCAACCCTTCATAAATGAGATAGAGAAAGTTGGTAAGCGACAATCATTGCACGTTTGGATATTACATACGAGTAAAAATAAGCATGCGATGACACTGAAAACCATTAACACCTTCACATCACTAGTTTGACATTTACGGTTCACATGCATTCAACCGTCTTGCGCATTAGGAAAATGATCTCAACCATTCATCGAATAAATTAGCTCGATCTATTTCATGGAAGGAATACCTTCAGCGTAATAATTTTGTGATTAATAGGTATATATTTTAATATATTTTCATTTAATCAGTTTACTTGTAGTCAAATTTATGTGTATAATGTGGTTATAAATAGAAATCGCACCTTGGTGTGCAATGGGTACACTGAATAGGTGTGGAAAGTCAATTATAGAAAATTTTGGTCCTTTTTTTGCATACATGTGTGAAGAAATGGGGTCAATTGATAAGCCATTTATCAAATGATTTTGTTTATGTAACAAAGGTATCAATGGAGAAGTGATAGCTTCAAATCAACTATGCATCGACTTACAGGGATCCAAATGTGACTGAAATAAAACCTCTGAATGAGGAAGATAGTCAAGATCCATTACCAATAGGCTCATGTTATGTTTGCAATAGGGAGAGAGGGAGAGATAGAGGAGGGAAGAGTGAGAGAGAGAGGGAAAGATAGAGGGGGGAAGAGTGAGTGAGAGAGAGGGGTAAGGAGATGGAGATGGAGAGGGAGAGTGAAAAAAGAGAGGGATAGATAGATATGGAAGAGATAAATATATAGAGAGGAAGAGATAGGGAGAGATAGAAAGATAAAGATAGATATGGGAAGTGATATATAGAGAGAGGTAGAGAGAGGGTTAGATATAGGGGTAGATAAAGATGGAGAGATAATGAGATAGAGATAGGAGAGATGGAAGAAGAAATATGGAGAGAGAAATAGAGAGGAAAAGAGATATAGATATAGATGTCTAGAAGAGGGAGAGGGAGAGATATGGATGTATAAAGAGAGGGATATATGTTTAGAGATAGAGGGGGAGAGAAGGAAACTATAGGTAGAGATGAAGATAGAACAAGCGAGGAAGAAGGAGATAAATATATAGAGAGATAGAGGTAGAGGAAGAGATACAAATAGAGAGATAGACGTAGAGGGAGAGATATAGATAGAAAGATACAAAGATAAAGGAGAGATGGAGAGGAAGAAGGAGAGGGAGAGATGGAGAGATATAGATGGTGAGGTAAACAAACTAAGAGAAGTAGAGATAGATAGAAAAATTGAGAGAATTAGAGATAGATAAATTGAGAGGGAGAGAAATAGGGAGAGATAGAGATATATGGGAAGAGAAAGGGAGAGATAGGTAGAGATAGAGAGATGGATAGGGGGATAGGGAGGGAGCAAGGGAGAGAGATATGGGGAGATATGGAGAGTAGGGAGATATAGAGAGGGATGGAGAGAAAGGGAGAGAGATAGGTAGAGGATGGAGAGAGAGAAGAGGGGAAGAGAGTGAAAGAGAAGAGGGCGAAGAGAGTTAGAAAAGATAGGTAAAGAGGTTGGAAAAAATTGAAGGAAAACAAAGGAAGATAAAAGAAAATACAAAGCATAATACCTTGACCTAGGACCTTTGCTTCTCTCCTTGATTGAGTGTAAATGGAGTGTACCCTTATTCCATTTGATTTTCTCTTTGATGTTGATATGTGGATTACTCAATGCTCTAGCATAATCTTGATATGATTTAATAATAATAGATTAAAATGATAGTACGTAGGTATGATAGTTTGATGAGACTTCAAGAGATAGAAATGAAGGATGAGAGCCTCTAGATATAGAGTCTTGAAGAGGAAAAATCGATGGCTATAAATGATTCATGATGGATGGCTAAGATTGAAGGGGGATTAGGGTTTGGATCAAATATGCAATCGTATGAAAAGTGACACATGAAGGATATGATCTAGGTTTAGGATTGGGATAAAGACAAAAATCCATATGGGAATGGCTAGGATTAAAAGGTTAAATGAGATGAGTGGATAATGTGAAAAGTTAGTTTTACTTTTGGATAAGTGTCTAGGTTCAATGAATCTAGACAAGGAATTAGTTGGACATGTGAAGGGGACAATTATCACATGAGGATAAATTTAGATTATGATCCATGTGAACAAGATGAAGGACTAATATTAGATGGCCAATGATAGAGGATAAATAGGAATTAATGAAATAAATAAAGTATTTATATAATTCATGGGATTGTGTGAAGGGATAATAATTAATTAAATAAAAAATATTTATTTAATTAATGACTAGGATATGCTAAATTAGGTGTGGTTAGATAAGGTCAAATTTTAGGTGTCGACATTTTACCCCTCTTCAATATGATTTCATGAAGTGGCGTTGTATCAAAGAAGTTATAACAAAGTAGATGAGAGAGGATAAAGATCAAAGATGGGAGAGGATAAGGATCAAGGATTTGATGCCCAAAATAATGGGAGGGTGAAAAATGATGAATAAGGAAAGATCAAGATGAAAAAGGAAAGATTAATGATTAGGTGATGGGATGCCCCCTCTAGAGGACATTCGGGTTAGGAGAATGCAAACGTTCTCTTGAAATGGAAGGGAATGATTGGCTATAAGGATCAATAACTAGCTGAATTGGAAGATGAAAGGGTATGAAGGAGATTAAAAGGAAGTGTAATTTGATGATAAATAGATAGGTTATGCTAGTATGTATTGAGAAATCCTAATATTTGATATAGCAAAGGTGATTATTCACCAAGGTATGAAGAACTAGGGTGACAAGGTAGCCTTTACATGGACTTGACACTCAAACAATGACAAGCATAACATACAAGATAAAATGATACCCCATTATACACTAGTTGTGACACACCAAGATATAGATAGATCAAGGTGGGGTATATGCAGGATCATCATGGAAAAAACAAGCCCTTAAGTGGCAAAAAATTCAAAAAAATCAGAGTTAGGCAACTTGACGTAAAAATTTGAATAAGTTGTCTATATTATTTCAAAAATATGTAAGAATATAATTTGTAGAAAATTGAATGTAGTTTCTAAACTACTAGGTTTATTTAAAAAAAAATCTATTTGGTGAAAATTTGAAATTTCAATGCAGTAGTACTTAAATTTCAGGGAAAAAAAAAAGTAAGTGACTGTTTGACCACCCTAACCACAATAAAATGATAATATTTTTTTATACGATTTTAGTAATAAGTAGAGGAATCATGTCCTGATGTGACACATATTTTTTTATAATTTTTTTCCAAGTAAATAATTAATTATGATTTTTTTATTACAACTTTTAAAAAATATAAAAACTCGTATGTCTGACCACCTTAACTTGGTCAAAAATTCATGAAATTCAATTTTGTTTTTTAAATCTTATAGTATGTGAAGCATAGAATGTGACACATGTTTTAGATTCAAAAAATGCAATATCGATTGAAAGCTATAGATGTTTTTCAATCAGCATATCAATCAGGACTATAGTCATAATTCAAATAGAAAATGAAGAATAATGATTTATTAAATTCAAAACTTGTAAAGTATAATTTATATTGGTGGAAAGATGAGAATATCCTTTAAAAATCTCTTTTGTTTCATCAATTTTGGGTAAAAAAAGGTCGTTAGCCACATACCCATCATATCACCACTTTTTGGCCCATCATGATCCTGCACATACCCGGTGGTCATAAGTAGGTGTAGTCATGAGTGAAAAGATAAGATCAAAGATCAAAAGATAAATAAAAAAATAATCATTGAAAAACATATCATGCAACAACCATATATCTTGCCAAAGATAAGATGATGAGGATGATGATGATTGATTTTCCTACATTAGGCTTGGATAATAACCTAAGCAAGGCTTTGATTTTCTTACTCGGGCTTGGATAATCAATTAAGCAAGACTTTGATAAAGATGGTGATGATTGATTTATTGTAAAAATTATGTAATGAATGATTAATGTTTGACAACGAGGCTCATGATATGATTTTGATTAAGGATTGATGTCTTGGATGCAATGTTTGGATTGATTGATTTTCAAGTTTGAGGAGATCAAGGTTTATGCTTTTGAATTTTTATTTTAGGAATTTTGGATGGGATAGAAATTGGATCATGATTTATTTTTTTGAGTTGGGATGGATATGATAGATGATAGGATGGGTTGATGATTGATTTATTATTGATGAATATTTTACTATGGGATAAGAATGGACTCCAAATGCATGAGACTTGAAGACCAATGCATTGGAAACTAAGTATATAAAAGATCAAATACTTGACATAATATAGGTGTAACTTCTGTATCTAATGCATGGGAATGCATGAAGAAGGGTGGGAAAGGATAGATTATGGATGATGGGATGATACTAATCAAGGATCAAAGGCAAGTTCTGATAGGTTTATTATGGATGGATGGGTGGGTGGTATGGTTTATTATGATATGGAAGGATGGAAATGATAGCGGATATGATAGAATCATAGGAGATGGTGGATAAGATATTACTACACATGGGGCATGTTTCTAGGTTTTCACTATGGTACTTATCCAAGGCGCCATCGATGTGGTTTTCACCATTGGATGAATTATTTCTTTTACTATTTTTTATATTTTTTTGGATTTTTTCAATAAATGAGACTTGATGATGTTGTGATCATGGAAGATGCTCTTTGATAGATGGATGATAAATTAGAATGGATGGATATATATGGGTATGATATTGATGATTGAGTATGCTTTATTTTACGGATGGAGTTAATATATGATCACCAACGTGTACACTATGAATACATTCATGATTCACACGTAAAGGATCTTGGGAAACCATTGGATTAAAGTACGTCAAGGGTTCACCATAAAAGTTCCATCAAAAGAAATTTCCAAGGGGGATGGGATAATAAGATGTATGTATGGATATGGGTGGATCGAGTGAAGTGTATGGATTGCATGAAGATGGTGAGGATGAATACTTAGGATCAACAAGTTCATTTCTTTATATTTTGCTTTGAAAAATGCCCCTAGTTATTCTAGATGAAGGGGCAAGATAGTAGATTGACTTATGTTTTTTCTTTCTTGGACTATTTGTTGCTTTGTTCAATAGCTTTTAATTTTGATTTGGGCTAGAGGATTTTTCTTTTCTTTTCTTTCTTTATGATTGTGGATCTCCATTTGATAAATGTTTTTTTATTTTTTGTTTTTGATTAATAGCCTCATTATTTTGTGATGATGCTTATCGATAAAAGTCTAGGGGATGGGTGGATGTGGATGAGTTGGATCTAAGATGGAAAGGATATGTGATTAATGGAATAGGTTGGTGATTCCTTTGAGGGATTCTATGTGACTATCCTTTTCAACAATAATAATATCAAAGGATGCTTGCACACCATTTGTGGGAGGACAACAAGGATTAGTAGGCACATCATTAGATGGTTCATACCCTAACCCAAGATGCTTGATGTGGAAGGATGGTAGCTCATGAGATGGATTGGAAGGGAGAGGATCATAAGATGGAAGGGGATGATCTTGGATGTCCTCAATAAAATCATGACCAAAGAGTTCCTTATCATAGATATCATGATCAAACATAGGATCATCATGGACATTAAAATATTTGGATGGATTGGATGTTGATGTGGGATATTGGTATGCATGGGAATCTATGAGGAAGGCTTGTAGATAATATTCACCAATGCCAAGGTCTTTGATCTTAGCATTGATATTTGAGATATTGTGAGAGGTGGGAAGCAATGAAGGGTTAATGTATGAGAATAAAGATGGTAATGCGATATTGGTAGGGAAATATTGTGAAAGGCCATGAATTTTTTGTAAGAACTTGCAATATTAGAATGGATTAGAATATACATGGATAATCACTTTAGTTCCATTATGGAGGAACTTTATGCATTGATGGAATGTGGATAGAACAACTTGCATGGCATGGATCCATGGGTGACTGAGAAGGATGTTTTATGGGAGATCAAGGTCTAGGATTTGGTAAGTAGTTTCAATTGTAGTTGGTCTAAGCTATATGGGTATCTTTATAGAGCCTTTAGATTCATACTCAGCTTTGTCATATTCTTTGATGGTAATTTTTTTTTGGGAGTCAAAAACATCATCAAATATCCCTATTATTTTATTAGACTCAAGCTACAAAGACTAAGTCCTGATCCACCATCTACTAGGACATGTTTGATTGTGGTTTTATGGATGTGGGCTTCAAGGTATTGTGAATTTTTATGAGATGGATTGATGTAATTCATGTCTTTAGTGGAAAATGTGAGAGAATGGGGTGATGATAAGTTCTCTATCATGGCTTGAAACTTGTTAATATTAATGTCATTAGGGACATAGGATTCATGGAGGGATTTCTGAAGAAGGTCCTTGTGCATGGGATATGTTTTGAGTAGCTCAAGGATAGATAATTATGTTGGTGTTTTATTCAAGTGGTCAAGGATGTTATATTGGCTTGGTTGGGAGGAGGATGAGGCTCCTTGGATAGTGATTTGACCATGTCGAGTAGTAATGAAACAATTAGGCACTTTGATAGTTATAGTGGCTACTTGGGAAAGAATTTGTTCAATGTAGCCAATGATAGTGTTGTGTGAGGGGGAAAATCATAGATGCTAAACAAGAGAAATGTAATTGAAATCATAATCTAGTCTAAGATCAATAAAACTAATCTAATGTCTAATCCTACACTTACGAAATGAAACTAAGCTATTACAGAATTCAAGGAAACAAGATCACAGTATGAAAGCATACATGAATTCATGAAAAAGAAAAGTGTTACCATCCTGTATTAGAGTGTGTTCTCTTGATTTTGGATTTTTCGTATCACTACGAAGCCTCCATAGTTCGTGTGCAAAGCTTTGGTGCAATGTCTTGGTTGGTTGATCGAAGAAATGTTGAATATCTAACAATGGGGATTGTGAATGTCGGTAGTACTTCGTTGTGCAAATGATGTTGACTCTTCGATCCTTTTTGTGAGGAAAGAGGTTTGTTATATAGAAAAGTGATTCAAAATGGATGACCAAGATCGAACAATGCTGAATCAACATCGATGGTTGAAAGGTGTTTAGAGGATTTAGACATGAATAATTTGTGCAAAATAGATTGCACAATTTGAATGATCAGTGGGATTGAAGAATAGATTCATCAATTAAGAATAGATTGATCAGTCAGGGAATCATAATTTGCTCAATCAGGAATAGATTGATTTGTCAGGATTAGATTGAGAAATTAGGGGATCGTAATTTACCCAATCAGGAAAGTGGTTGAAAAAGATTAATTAATTGATTTTGGAGTTGAATGTGCAAATCAAGTTTGACTTTTTAAATAAAGCTCCATTAGTTTGATTTGTTTTTTGATAAATGATTTGAATAGTTTTATTTAATTATTCAAATTATGGAGTGAAGTGTCGTAATTAAATTATTATGATTTAATAATTCAATTAACTTAGGGGAATAAGGTGATTCAACTACGTAATTAAATAATTGATGTTATTTAACTAATCAAGATGAAAAAGTGAGATTAGGACTTTATTAAACAAATGAAATTTATTTAATTGGTCAAAATGATAGAAATGTGAATTAATTAAATAATATTATTTTATTTAATTAATAGCAAAAATAGGGTTTTCAAGACTTTATTACATAAATGGAATTTATTTAATTTGTCAAGAATGACGAAAAAGTGAATTAATTAAATAATGTCGTATTATTCAATTAATAGGGGAAATTAGGGTTTTAGATGCTTTTTATGTGAAATGCAATGATGTTTGATGATAATGATGTTGATGATGTGAAAATGTCGTTTAGGGTGTGTGATAGGTGTTAGGTCAATTTTACATGTCTACATTTTGCTCCTCTTTGATACAAAGTATTGTTTGCTTTGTTTCAAAGATTCTTTTTTTAAGATCAATTTAAAAAAAAAAAAAATTAGCCCCACTGTACCCCAACATTCAGCAGAATGATGGTAGGACTCTGTACTGCTCCCTCGAGAGGTTGGCCTAAAATTTCAATTTTGAGGTTAGGCTCACGACACTTTTCTATTTTAGTTTGGATGCGTTTAGGATGAAAAATTAGGTCTATAGCTCCCTCGTTGCTTGTTTTGATGTTCCTAGGAAGTCCTAAGTTGAATGTAGGAAGGTTCCCTAATTAAAAATTAGGGTTTCTTAGGAAAAAAATAGGGTTTTAAAGGGTTAATATAGGTAATTAGGGTTCTAATTGCCTCATTTGTGCTTTGATCCTATAATGAATTTTTGTCTCTGTATTTCCCATTCTATCAGTTGTCAAGGAGCAATGCATAGGATTCAGGGAGCCCCACATTGTTCAGACTTGGTTTGAGAGTTCAGATAGCCCGCAGGCATTGGTGGCTCGGTATGTACCCTCTCGCTTCTCATTTTCGTCTTGTCACATTCTCGTATTTTGTGTACAAAGTTTCCTAGGTCAATAGCAAAGTTCTAGGAGTTTTGACACCTTTGAATCATTTTTTTCGCACTTTCTAGTTTAGGAAGCTTGCAGTTGCTCTAAACCTATGCAGTTGCTTTAGATCCTCATATTTTACTTAAGCCCTCACCTTTGAAACTAGGATTTGCTCTATTTCTTCACTTTTTTTTTCTCCTTTATGTTTTTTCGCATTTGCTTTAGATCCTCGCACTTGCCAAACTTCCTCGTTTTTGACCTAAACCCTCACTTTTGACTTATACCATCACTTTTTCTTTTGTTTCCTTGCTTTTTCTCTTGTTTCTTCGATTTTGCTAAATATTGCTATATTTTTTCTATTTAGAACCGTGTTTGTCATTTTTCATCATTTTGGTCTTGTTTTGCGTGTTTAGAGCGAAACCCTAACACCGTGAGTTAAAATAATCGTAGGTGCTCCTTAAACCATTATAGCTGAGGGAGAGACAACCTCAAGTTCTGTTTGATCCAATTAGTGGCTTTGATGTTCTAGAGTGAGACTTTCTAGATGCGATCGGGCTACACCATATTTGTTACATGCCTCCCATCTAGACTCATACAATGATGATGACTACACTTGTGGAGCAATGGCATTCAGAGACATCCTTGTTTCATTTACCCACTAGAGAGGCTACTATTACACTCGAGGATGTGTGGAGGATTCTATGCATTCCTATCCATCGTGAGCTCGTGACATACCATTTTTGATGGGGTACTCATGCCATATGACGTGTGCTAGGATTCAAACACTTGGAGGTGTGATAGTCAGAGATTGATTTTTCTGAGTTCATTTGCAGTGCAGACCCCATTTCTCTTGTCCTTTGTGGTTTGATTTCGAGACTAGTTGTTCCTAATAGGAGAGGTCATTAGTTCCTTGTTGGACTGGGTATTTGCATTGAGGGTGTGTTCGAGCATGGGACTGGATATACACGGGGCATGTGTCTTCTCACCCACCTCTACAGAGATATGCATGAGGTTTTATATTAGGGTAGGAAATCTATTTCTGCAAGTGTTTCTCTTTTGCATATTTGGGCCTGGGAGCATATTTGGTGTAGGAGCACCTGATGGACTATATGCCTCCATGAGTCAAATATGTAAAATAATGTTTAAAGAATGCTTAGGGGTCATTTAATAAGGTCTTTCAAGACCATTACAAGGTGTTTGAGTCATTTGATGAATGTTTAGATAGGTTGTATGGACAATGTATTCAATTTGCAAAAAGATTGAAAATGTTGTTAAATGAGGTCTACAATAGGGTTTTAGTGTTTTTTTATTAGAATAAGGTCTTGGTGGAAATTTTTATTATGTAATTAATCAATTTAGAGGTCTAGAAGCATTGAGGGATTCAAAAACTGAAAAAAAAAATCTTGTAAAAATATTAAGGTAAAAGTGCAAAATTGGAAAAATGTAAAGACAAGAAGTTAGGAGGTAGTTTGAATTGGTTGTAGTCATTTTTTTTTTAGTTAGTTTTGGTTTTCAAGGCATAAATAAGCCTCACATAGGTTGAGGCAAGGTGGAAGTTTGAATTGTAATAGAAAATCATCAATGGAATTTTGTTTTTCCTTAGAAAACACTGGTAAAATGTGATTGTTGGCTCATGTATGGCCATGTACAGCTGGATATTGTGGGGGTAGTCATTTGGAATGATAAAAATAAGAGTCTAATGCATTTTTATTTTTATTTCATTCAATTTCATGCAGTTTTGAGAAAGATATTGTTTGTTTTATGAAAATGGTCTAAAACTCTTGTTTAGGGTAAACAGTGTGAAATAAAATGGCGTTTCTCTTATTTTAACCAATGAAAAAAGCTAAAAAATTGTGAAATGATTCTTCATAATGTACTCTTATATGTTCCAAATCTATATATTCTGAAGTTATGATTTGCTAATGTAAAATTGATGCCCTAGGTCTGAAATATAGGGTAAAAGAGTGGTAAAGGCAAATTTTAGTGAAGTTTGGGAGTATATTTTGTGGGATGGATATGTTTCTTGGTAAATTTTATTGAGGAGGGTTGTAAAATGTATTTGGATGCTTGGATAGATAGCATTTGGTGAACCTATAAGGTGTGTGTGTCAATTTGTTCACTGCCCTGTTATCACAAAGTTCTAATAGTCAAGTTTTTGGGGTCAAGAATGAAGGTTAAGATGGGTGTTTTGATGAGATGAAATGATTATGGTATAGAGGTGGATTTGATTACTTTGTGTAGGTATATTAACACATGTTTGTGGCATTGGAAAGGAGATATGGGCTTGAGTTATGGAATTTCAACAAACACTCATGATGCAGGGAGTAAGTTGCTTTGGTAAGGGCTTACAGATTTGATTTACTAATGAGAGTTTCTTCTGATGAGATTTGTGGTTTATGATGTTTTTTTCACTATTGAGGTCACTTGGATGGAGTTTGAGGGTCTATGTGTAGGATATCTTGAAATTGGTTGTTGGGGTGGCCTAATTTGGACCTAGCCATTGTAGGATAGTCATAATTTTGTGGTGTTGTTACGAAGCAAAGTTTTCTCATTCTTTGTCATGTTTTAAAGTGACTTAAAATGCATCTCAAAAGCCTCATACATTCTGGAGTTTGTGGTTTGGGTTAGGGGTTTTTTTTGACAGATTGTAATTGCTTAGTTACTATGAGTTTGGTTTCAATGAAGGAATGGTCAAAACATGTAAGAGCAGACTTGTGTAAGTGTTTGTTTGGGTTGAGTAAGTGTTCCAAAGGAGAATGAAGGTAATGGATAACCTAATTATGGGTTTGCGTGTTTATGAATCAAAAGTTTCTTTGTGAAGGAGTGTAATGGTGGATTGAGAAGAGTGAAATTTATTGTTGTCAAATTTGTAATTATGGACCCCTAGCATTGCATCAGTTGGTATCAGAGCTTAGTAAGGTCTGGGCTAGTGAGAGTTTATGGTTGTGTATTGTGTGTGCAGGTTGAGGAAGGAACCCGATTGCCTAGGTGAGGAAAAGTGAAGTGGAAACAAGGAGATACTTTCTTGTGAAGATGTATTTTTTGAGAAGATGTTGGCAGGTTGAGGATTCACAAATAAGGAAGAAGAAACAAGAAGAGAGGAAAAGAAAAGAGGACAAGGCAAAGAAAAAGAAGCAGGATCAAGAAATGTGGCAAGCACTAGAGGAACTCAGTAAGAAGATAGAAAGATGTGAGACTAATCTGAAGCAGTTGTATAGAAAAGCCACAAGTTGGCATTTAACAGTGAAGGAGAGAGTTGTGTGGCCCATCAAAAAGATTATTCAAAGAAGGAAAAAACAAACAAGGGAAACAACACATGTGGTAGAGGTAAAATTTGTTGAGCAAAGTAATTTACAATTTGAGATGCATGATATTCCAATTGTGTTTGAAGATGAACAAACCTCTTTGTTTGTTGATGAACCTATTGATGTTGAGATTAATGATATGGTTGTTGTTGGTAATCAAGTAGTTGATGAAATTTTCGCTACTGAGAAATTAGAGAAGGTTGATGATGTTGCTGATAAAGTTGGTATTGATACTCAAGATGTTACAAATTTGTTTGCTAATGAGGTGTATGTAGATTTTCAAGAATATGATGCAAGTTAAGGTGATGGTGAAAATTTTGTTATATGGTACTTTAATGATGAGAATGAAGATATAGATGATGCTACTAAGGTATATATACAAGAAATGGATTTTTGAAGCTTGAAAACTGAGAGGTTGCTAGATAAGAGATGGTATAAGAAGAAGAGGAAGAAGGACCTAGGGATAATTGCCAACATGAAGGAAAAATTGCAAAAGAACTGGAAGACTAGGTAGAAGGAGCATACCAACTTTCAAGAGGACTTAAATTTTCTTTTCTCTAGGAGAATGGTGCAGGAGCACCCGATGGACTATATTCCTCCATGAGGCCAATATGTAAAATAATGTTTAAATAATTCTTAGGGGTCATTAATAATGTCTTTCAAGACCATTACAAGGTGTTTGAGTCATTTGATGAATGTTTAGATAGGTTGTATGGACAATGTATCCAATTTGCAAAAAGATTGAAAATGTTGTTAAATGAGGTCTACAATAGGGTTCTAGTGTTTTGTTATTAGAATAAGGTCTTGGTGGACCTTTTTATCATGTAATTAGTCAATTTAGAGGTCTAGAAGCATTGAAGGATTCAAAAAGTGAAAAAAAAAACAAAATCTTGTAAAAATGTTGTCAAGGTAAAAGTGCAAAATTGGAAAAATGTAAAGGCAGGAAGTTAGGATGTAGTTTGAATTGGTTGTAGTCATTTTTTTTGAGTTAGTTTTAGTTTTCAAGGCATAAATAATCCTCAAATAGGTCGAGGCAAGGGGGAAGTTTGAATTGTAATAGAAAATCATTAATGGAATTCTATTTTATCTCAAAAAACACTGCTAAAACATGATTGTTGGCTCCTATACGACCATGTACGGCCAAATATTGTGGGGGAAGTCATTTGGAATGATGAAAATAAGATTCTAATGAATTTCTATTTTTATTTTATTCAATTTCATGCATTTTTTAGAAAGATATTGTTTGTTTTTTGAGAATGGTCTAAAACCCTTGTTTAGGGTAAACAGTGTGAAATAAAATGGTGTTTCTCTTATTTTAACCAATGAAAAAGGCTAAAAAATTATGAAATGGTTCTTCATAATGTAATATTATATGTTTCAAAGCTATATTATATGTTCCAAAGCTATAGATTGTGAAGTTATGATTTTCTAATGTAAAATTGACACCCTAGGTCCAAAAAAATAGGGTAAAAGACTGGTAAAGGTAGATTTCAATGAAGTTTGGGCATTTATTTTGTGGGATGGATATGTTTATTGGTAAATTTTATTGAGGAGGGTTGTAAAATGTATTGGGATGCCTAGATAGATAGGATTTGGTGAACCTATAAGGTGTGTGTGTCCATTTTTTCACTACCTTGTTATCACAGAGTTCTGATAGTCAAGTTTTTTGGGTCAAGAATGAAGGTTAAGATGGTTTTTTTGATGAAATGACATGATTATGGTATAGAGATGGATTTTATTACTTTGTGAAGGTATATTAACACATTTTTGTGGCATTGGGAAGGAGATATGGGCTTGAGTTATGGAATTTCAGCAAACCCTCATGATGTAGGTAGTAAGTTGCTTTGGTAAGGGCTTATAGAATTGAGTTACTGACGAGAGTTTCTTCTAATGAGGTTTGTGGTTTATGATGTTTTGTTCACTATTGAGGTCACTTGGATGAAGTTTGAGGGTTTGTGTGTAGGATATCTTGAAATTGGTTGTTGGGGTGGCCTAATTTGGACCTAGCCATTATAGGACAGTCATCATTTTGAGGTGTTACAAAACAAAGTTGTCTCATTATTTGTCATGTTTTAAAGTGACTTAAAAGGTGTCTCAAAAGCCTCATACATTCTAGAGTTTGGGGTCTGGATCAGGGGTTTTGTTTGATAGATTGTAATTGCTTGGTTACTAGGAGTTTGGTTTCAATGAAGGAATGGTCAAAACATGTAAGGGCATACTTGTGTAGGTGTTTGTTTCGGTTGAGTGAGTGTTCCTAAGGAGAATGAAGGTAATGGGTAACCTGATTATGGGTTTGTGTATTTATGAATCAAAAGTTTCTTTGTGAAGCAGTGTTGCCTTGAAGAATGGTGGATTGAGAAGAGTGAAATTTATTGCTGTCAAATTTGTAATTGTTGACCCCTAGCATTGCATCAATATTGCAATTTCTTGGCCTGATGGGATATAGGATCATACTACCGAGGATCCATACTCATATCGTTATGGAGATTTCCTACACTACACCTTGCTTGGAGATCTTCCACTTTTCATAATGTGTTTGATGATATGCCAGGTTTTGTTTGGAGACCTTATATTGGTTGTGAGGCATGGCTAAAGGATCTAAAGTATCTTGTTACTGTCAGCAGACCTGATGGTTGATTGGTTGCTCCCACTCTCTACTAGAGCGTTACTTACTAGATAGAGTTTTTCATCAATTTAGAGAGAGAAAAGGTCAGTTTCTTAATGCTTATGAGGCCCATTTCGGTCAGACCACTAGGGAGGTCCATGTATGGGATCACTAGGTAGACAGAGATGCTACTGTTGTTGTATTTAGAGCACTTGCCCCAGTTGGATGGGGTTGGCTGGTTGGTTTAGTAGATCTGGGTATGATACTTTATTTTAATCATTGGTGGGAATGACGCATGCCATTGAGGCTCACAAATCTTGGGGGTGATCCTACATTAGCTAGAGCAGGTATTACGGGCCGGTGCAGGGAGTGACAACACATTGAGGTTCTTGTAGAGGAGTTGGATAGGGCTTGGGGTGATTAGGATGATCATATGCCTCAGGCATAGGGTCATGGAAAGCTGTCAAGTTCTCCACCACCTAGGGATGGAGGTTCTCAGTTGGCTACTAAGATAGTGGGGTGGTAGGCCGTGGAGGCACAACTTGCCACACTAACTGCAAAGAGGGATAGCTTGAGGGTAGAGCAAGATAGGGAGAGTGGATGATGACATGTTGCAAAGGCTCAACTATAGGTGATTACAACATATAGAGATGCTCTCAGAGTAGAGCATGATACCCTTCATTCAGAGTGAGATTAATGGTTATAGAGGGCTACATACTATCAAAATCTCTATGATGCCTTTGTTCCAAGTGTATAGCGGCAACCACAATTCAGAGAGCCTAGTGTTGTGGGAGATGGTGGTGGTGAGGTAGGTGATCATTCTATTAGACAGCTAGATCCAGATGGTGGTTCATAGCCTGGTCTATAGGGTTCTCTCCTTCTTGTTGGGAAGTTTATTTTTTGTACTTGATCTTCATGTTGTTTATTTCCCAAAGAAATATTGTAGACATAATTTGTGCATATATATTCATGGGCCTAGTCAAGGCCTTGTATATATGTATTATTTTTTATTTATCCTATCACACTTGTTTCATGATGATGGTGTACTATGACATTCTCCCATTTTTTATGATGATATATATGAGATATACCTTCTTCGATTCAACTCATATTATGCTTATGTGATGATCATGGATGACTATGTATAATGATGCCTGTTTATATATGTTTTTGTACTTTTTTGATGTATGCATATGACTTGGATGGATGGATCATTTTTTTTTATCATATGATGCTTTATTATGGATGATCGATATATCATTTGGATATATGATGTTTATGTGATGGATGTATGCCTTATACATTATACATGATGTTTTGATTGCTTTATTATCATCATGATATGTATTGATGACATTGTGGATGTAGGATGGATATGGTACTAATGATATTGTTATGCAGAATGGATGTTAGTTAGAAGAAATATTTGGTGATGGATAGAAATTTGATGTCGGTTAGTTGTTGATGATGTTGTTTTTGCTTTGCTTGGAGGCTTCATAGTTTTGAACAATCCTATATGATGTAGCAAACAAATATGATGCACCAGGGTATTAATGACCAAAGTGACTTTGTATCTATTGCATGTACTTTGACTATAAAAAAAAAAGAGTATTCTTACTCATACCAGACATATGAAAACTTTGTTTACAGTATATAGTCGGGTTGTGTTAAAAACTCTTCATACTAGTCACAAAGAGAGGTATAGGACACCTAGCATATAACTGCTTCATGAATTGTTCCAATAGAATTTTCATACACTCAATAAAGCAAGTATTCACCATGGTAGTTGTAGACACGTAAAATATACTGATTGACATCGTACATTTGATCATGACTCACTAACATCGTTTCTTCCTGAATCATTCTTCAGTCTAACCATTTAATCAAATTCGCCTATTTTATTAAATTCATCAATATTCGTCTCTTAATTAAATAAATCACTTTATCTAATTAAGTCACTTTCTCCTGATAATTAAATCAATCCATCTCATCTAATTATCTTTATTTAATTAAATAATCAACATATTTGATTAAATCCCTAAAGTCTATCTATTAAATTAAATAAATTAAAACTTTATTTGATTTAATCTAACACCATCCCTTTTAATTAAATAAATCAAAATCCTTATTTAATTAATCTCTTGTCATATTCCTCTCTTATCTGATTTAAATAAATCCATAAATCTAAATCAAATAAGTCACATCATCAAATCTCCTATTCAATTAATTAACCCTTGATTAATTTAATATAATCTCCTGTCACATCCTCTAGATAATGCAAGTTGCACATGAAAATAGATTTAATTCATTTATTAAATCCCTATTTTCCTCACAAGGCATCTTTTGGAATATTCTCTCAATTTGAATTCAAAAATTCCAAGTCAACATGTACATTCAACAAGGCAATAAATTTATCTTACATGTCCTTTTCCTTGAGCCAAGTGACACTCATTGCATTTTCCCTTCCCTCTTGCATGTCATTTCAACAAATTTGAAATTCAAATTTATGGATTTATTGGCATAAACCCCAAATCTTGCACATCCATCATCCATTCATAGCTTGACAAATGGCACCATATCATTGGATGAATGTTAGTCCCACATTGCTCAAATTTGGACATTCATCCATCTTGAAATCCTATAAATGAAGAGCTCATATCCTCATTTTATCATCCACAAACATTGCAAAGTTATTATGCTAAAATATTTAGCCATTTTCATCCATCACCAATGAGTTCTAGCTAGGTTTTTGCAGATTTTTGGCTTGGAGCTCTCATCCTTCATCAACAAAGTGGATCAATCTCTTCAACATTCAAAGCTTACATCTTAGGAATTGGGAAAGGGCCAATTTTCACATCAAATTGGCACCAATTCCCCCATGGGATTATGAGTTTGCACATCTAATTAGGATTTTTATCTATTTCATTGTGTTCCTCACTATTTTCTTTCCTAGTTTGAGATAGCAAATGGATATCATGGGGGATCCTTGTTTATGCTAGCAAAATCTAACTTGAGGTGTTTATTGTCTTTGTTTTGCAGGTATCTATATTGGGGTTCACACATTTGGCACTAGAAGGAGGGCAACATCTCACTTTCAATAAGCTTTTTTCAAAAATTCTGCGTTTTTATTCACACAGAAAATTTCAACGTTGGGAGCTCAGCGTCGCTGTTTTGGCACCACGGGCTTGTTAGCGTTGCTATATGGCACCGCTTAAAACTAAAACTGTGACGCTAAACTCTTCGCACCAAGAAAATTCAAAATTTTAACTCCACCGCTAGACTCATTGACTTGCAAGAACTTTAAACTTCGACGCTGGAAGCAAACTGCGATGCTAGGAGAAAATTGTGACGCAGTTGAGCTCTCTGTCCTGACATAGAGCGATGCTGACTGGTAAGTGATGCTCTGAGGGCACCGTTGGGAGAACAAAATACGACGCCATCAAGAGTTGCGATGCTAGGAGACAGTAAAAAGGGAAATTTTGATTTTAGCACGTGCTTTTGATTTATGACTAATTTATGTTCTATTTTCTGGTTTTTAACTTCTGTATTTTCTAGAATCTGATTCGTTTTTCCTCTTTGTAGGTTGGAAATCGAAATCAAGAGGAGACACATGAGAAAGATGTTAGTCAAATCAAAGTGTTTTTAAACACTTAGTGTTTGTTTAACACTTCTTTAAGAATTTGTTATCTCCTCTTGCTTAGGACACTAATCTTCCTTTAGGTTTAAAAAGAATCTTTTTATTCATTTGTTGCAAACGGGCTAAAATGAACCTTAGGATCACAACTTACTAGATTTTGTTTCTTGGATTAACAAATTGAACAAAATGTCTTTCACTTGTGATTTGGTGCTCTAAAAAAAACTCACATTTTTCTTTGGGTAGTTAAAAAGAACAAGTGCAACTTTGTTTGTTGTGAAGGCTTACTTAAACTAAGGGCATTGAAAAAGGATGTATGCACTTCTCTCACGCTTTATAGCGATCTTGAGAATCAAAAGGCCTTTTTCATGAATTTGGGTTAAGACAAAGCAATCACCTCCACACTTTGATTTGGGTTTAAAATTGAACAAAATCTTGTGCAAGTGTGAGTGGGGGCATTGTTGCATATATTCTCTCTCTTTGTTGCCTACAAAGATTGATCGAGTTACGAATATTGTTATTCATTCACTTTTGTTTATCCTAGAGGGCCTGCCTTGGGGAAAAAGTACTCACCCAAGGGAACGACTCAACCGGTAACACTCTAAAGCCAAGAGTATTTCCAACTGGGATATAAATGTGGATATTGGAATAAACGCCAATATCATGCGGTTGACTCTAACAAGATGGATCCGAAAGGGGACTCTTTCCATGTTGGGTCAACTCCTACGAATGGAAAGTCCTTACTAAAACCCATGTGCTAGAATTTTCCAAAATCCTTAATCTATTTGTTGGTGCAAGAACGGTCGTTCTGAATCCACCCCACACTTTTACAGTCTTCTAGTAGAAATGGAAAGCATGCCATGGGAGTTTCATGGGTGTTGATGCTTTGCTACCCCGTATAAGTGAGTGTCGTGGAGGGGAGCTAGTGGGGTCAAGCATCTAACCATTCGCTAGAGATAAGCGTAGTTGGACTTGTCCAAGTGGGAATCCAACAAATATTGTCTTACACATCCATAGGATTGTACTTGTTCTTGGGTTACAAAATGCATTACTTGATCGAAAATGTTTCAAAAACAAACACTTAACATCATCCAGATTTCAAACCCTTTTGGAGAAAAATACCATTGACTCAATCTATATGTTATTGCTTTCCCTTGGGATTCATGTCCTTAGAGGTTTCTAAACATTAGATTATATCTCAATTTGTCTCCTTAAGTAAACAATAGGAAAACCCTTGCCTTAACTTCATTGAATTTCCACATGAACATATCTTGTGGAGTTTGAAGAAATTAAGACATTGGACACCTTAGTTTGAAAACTTAATTGAAGAAAGTGTTTTTGGTAAAATAAATTCATTAAGCGAAGCTAAACAAAAGGAAATTTCATGTGTGATTGAAGACTCATGATCCTCAAAAATCCAAATCACAAAGTTGTTGGCCCAAAATTTGAAAGTATTTGTTCAAAAGAAACAATTCTTTGGTTACAAAGGTTTTTAGGAAGCATTTGTATGTTCTTCAATACCTAGGTCTAGGAAAACAAAGTCTCTTTTTAGGTTCATCTTAGGATCAAAATATATCAAAATATTTTTCATCCATCCTCCAAAAGCATCAAAACAAACATCATCTCACAAATAACCTTTTGTAAAATCTTGAAATCATCCTTACTACTAGGCTTTTAGGAAAAATCAAGATCATCAAAATCATCAAAACTTTTGAGATTAAAATCCTTGAAAAACATCATCAAAATCACCTTTGGCCAAAGTGTGTGTAGATGCATCCTTTTGCATATACTTAGTCAAAGATTATTAAAATCATCTTGTAGCTTAGTATATGGAGATGAATCCTTCCCCATATGCTTAGTGAAACTATCATCTTGTTTGGATAGGTGTGGATAGATGCATCCTTCTTCCCACACATATTCAAGCTATCACCTTTTGATCAAATCTATCCCTTAGATAATCATCCAATATCTTAGGGTCTTTTTGTTCAAAATCAAAAACAAGGACAAATCCCAAATCTCAAAATCAAATCAAAAATCAAAAAATCCAAAACATATCTAAAAGTCCTAAAAGCCTAGCATCTCCTTCAAGATTTATCAAAAGATCTTAGCATTCACCCCATCCATCGTACATCACCATCATATCACCTTTTAATCCTCAAGATATCTTAAAAATTTTCTACTTGGGGCATAAAGTAGGTATCAATCCAAAGAATCAAGAGATTCATCCCCCATTCTTAAAAATTGATCCTTGTTTTATGGTTCAAACTAGATCTCAATACAAGAAAAGCATGGAAGCCAACAAAGAAACACCCACTTCAAGTGATCTTAGCCAAAAAAATGTTGAAATAAATCCCGCCGAATCAAGCAATCCTTTGACTCTCTCACAAAATCCACAAGAAGAAGCTCAAGCAGAAGATCTCCCCTATGGAATGTCTCACGACGAAATAACTAAAATGCTTCAAAATCCAGAAAACCATAAGATCGTCAATATCATGATGAAGCTTAACCCTTCATTATACATGCTTGAACTAGCAAAGCAAGGGGCCAAATTTACTTCAAATTTTGACACGAGCACCATAGTGGAAACATCCTTTTCCATCTCATCCACCATTCCCATCTCATCCACACCCCCATCCCAAAACATCACTCAAAACATTCCACAAATCACGACATCTCTTGCTCCAACCCAACCCAACATTAATAAGGGAAATGCATTTCTTAATGCTATTCAAGCACATCCCCTTGTTAATAATCAAAACTTGGAACAAAACATACTTGAAAACCCACTACAAAAGAATGTTCCTCTCACTTTTCGCCACGATCCATCATCATCCTTTTTTCTTGCAACACCTCAAAATCCTCTCCTCGCAAATTCGCAAGAGGAAGGAGACATGTTTGGACCAGGGGGCATCTTTGACACCACAACATTTTTACAAGAATTGGAACCCCTCACATTCCCACCGCTTCCACCATTACCATCATTATCCACACCACTCCTCGGTTTAGGGCTTCCCCCTCTAACAAATAACAATCAAACCACCATCCCAAATATCAACCAAAACATTTTACCAAACACCCAAAATTTGTCATTAATATCACAACAACAGACGACAAATACACAAACAATTGAAACATCATCAAACACCCCCTTAACATCACAAAGCATGGTCTTTCAAGGACCAACCACATCAACAACACCATCCATCACACAAAACACCAATACCACACTCATGAATACCATTCCAAATCCACCTCCACCCCCACCACCAACAACTTACACAACATCAAGCCAACATGACGCAACATTGCAAGCTGCTTTTCAAAGAGGATAGCAACAAGTTCAGAAACAAAAATCCGAACAACTAGTTGCTTAGCAAGCTACTCAAGCTGCACAAGCCGCCCAAATAGCGCAAGCCACATTACAAGTACAACAAGCCCAAGCGTTATTACAACAACAAAAAAAGGCTGCCCAAGCTACCTAAGCATTGCAAGCACAAAAGGCTATGCAAACCTTACTACAAGCAAAAGCCGCACAAGCACAAGCTCAATATTAGGCACAACAAGCTCAATATCAAGCACAACTTCTTGCACAAAGACAAGCAGTGCAATTGCAAGCATATCAGCAAGCATTAAAGCAATATTAGGAATTGCAAGAAGCAGCACAATTGGCATCCCAACAACAAGTGTTGTTGGAACAACAACAAGCACAATAACAAGCATTGTTGGAATAGCAACAAGCGCAACAAAAAGCACAAATCTTAGCACAACAACAACAGGATCAACAACAAGCGTTGTTCATACAAAAGCAGGTGGAAGTCTACCTTGCTCAGCAAAACATACAGATACCATTGAACAATACGCCGACCAACCCACCCATCCAACCCATGATTGAAACAACCCAAAACACCTTCATCCCACCCCCTGATCTGTAAAATGATGTGACGACACAAATTAGGTTGCGTTCACAACAAGTGCTCGATCTGCAATCTAGGTGAACAACGAAAATACCAAGCAACCTATGTCCCTATCCATTTGATAGAAGCCTAGAGATGAAACCATTCCCCAAGGAATTTGAAATCCCCAAATTTGACAAATATTGAGGGATGGGAAACCTTGAGGATCACATCAGGGAATTCAAGGTTCATTGCATGGAAGTCACATACGATGATACTTATCTGATGCAACTATTTCCTAGGAGCTTGGCAAGCCCCACTATAGAATGGTTCTCTCGTCTACCATTAGGCATTAGAACATTTCAAGAAATTATAGACACATTCATTAAAAACTACGCATGCAACATTTCAATGGATGTTAGTCTAGAAGAACTCTCAGCTCTAAAGCAAGGAAAGAACAAATCATTTGCTTCCTTCTTACAAAGATGGCGATCAAAGGCCAATCAGAGCAAGTGGACCATGCTGGAAGAACAAGTTTGCACCATCATTTCCAACCTTGAAGGACTCTTGGCATTCCATCTCAAGGTCCAAGGAATTACTACATATGATCAATTGATCCCTAAAGCACTCAGTATCAAACGAGCCCTCATGACTCAACCTGTAGGATCATCATCATACCTTGAACAATAAAACAACCGCCCACCATCCAATTACAATGATAAACCACGCACATGGGCAAGAGACAAAAACATCACTAATGATGGTGTCATCGATGCCAAGGTGGTCATTAGTGGTCCTCACCAAAATACAACCATACCGCAAACCCAATCACAACACCAAAACACCCATCACATACCATACCAACCAAACAATAATCCAACCATCAATAATCTCAATGACCAAAGAGGACCACCCCAACACGAGAGTTATCCAAAATGAAAGTACACTACTTTGGGGGAACCACTTGAGGACATCATGAAAAAGCTCATAGATGAAAAACTCATCAAAGCACCGACATTTGAGAATTACCAAGAACCCAATGTCAAACCTCCTTGGTATAACGAGAATCAACTTTGTGAATTTCATAAAATAAAAGGCCATACCACAAACAGTTGTATGAGACTCAAAAACATTGTCCAAGATCTCATTGATAAAAAAATCATAAACGTGGAACAACCTACAGGGAACCAGGACCTTAAGATATACACAAATCTGATGCCAAATCATGGCAACAAAGGGAATCAAAAAGATAAAGGGAAAGGCACCCACTCAAATGTAAATCATGTGTATGAAACAATCGCCACCTCCCTAGATGAAAACTGCATGGTCATTACTATCAAGGGTGCCTATGTTGAATATTGTGGAGTCACCTCAAGAGGCGGAAAAGTAACTATCGTAGGCTCATCCTAGCCAAACAAAACCCCTGCATATAGATCTACTCCTAATGGTTACAATGTGCTAGACCAACTCAAGAGAATGCCAGCACAAATCTCCATCATGGAGTTGCTAAAAATATCATCTTCCCATAGGAAAATTCTTGAAGAAGTGTTGGCCTCATTCACTGTCCCCGCAGATCTTGATGCGGAACAATTCCAAGCTATGGCTAGAAACATCATCACACTTAATCTTCTTACATTTCTTGACCAAGATTTCCCCACCCAACCATCTCACAACCGTGCACTTCACTTGGAAGCTATAGTACAAAAGAGAAAAATTAAAAGAGTCTTAGTGGATGGAGGTGCAGGTTTGAATATTTGTTCTCTCAGCCTCATCAAGTAGTTGAAAATATCAGAAGATTCCATTGCAAAGGGAAAGGAATCACGATAAGAGTATACGATGATCAAGAAGGAGTGTCTCAAGGCATTATCAAACTCCCTATTCAGGTAGAGCCAACTCTCATGGAAACCACCTGTCAGGTTTTAGATCTTGACTTGCCATATAACATCCTCCTAGGACGTCCATGGATTCATGTGATGAAAGTAGTAGCATCCACCTTCCACCAATGTGTGAAATTTAGACATAATGGACAAGAAGTTACCATTCACGGAGATCCCAAACCTTTTTCATACTACAAAATTTTTGAGGCAAAATATTACAAAATCCCCAAAGTACCAAAAAATGATGAGGGCCCATCCAAATCATACATTGATCCCGCCACCCTCACATCCACTTCTGAGATAGAGACACTTTCCATTCCTACCATCTCTGATATCAATCTCATCATCTAGGAGGACGGTTGTGGAAGCTATAGGCTCCCTAACAATGCTTTTGTGATAGGAGAGTTACCATAATCTCCTAGATCACGAGGATGCCCACAACAAAATAAAGTTTCCACATCGCAAACCTCTCCTAAAGATTATCCTGAATTCACAAGCTGGGGAGATCTGGGCCAAGAGGTAATTGAGATAGATTCATTGCATATGTTATATCAAGGTGAAAGACCGACAACAAATTTACCAATGGATGAAAGAAGCAAAGGCCTCCAAATGATGCTCGCAATGGGTTACGACATAAATCAAAGATTGGAGACAAAATGACAATGGCCTTATAATACCTATCATACTAGAGATGCGACCAATAAAAAATCTTGGCCTTGGATGTACCCCTCCAAGTATAACCATACGTGGCCAAAGTCCTCCGATTAGAACAGTTAATATTTCTCCTTATCCAATAGCAGCAGAAGTACGCTCATCAACATCCATAGGTAGAGACATGCATAACTTTATAACTGTGGCCTATATTAGTAGCGATGATGAGGATACCATGACTAATCTACCTAGGTTATTTGAGGACACCACCCTTTGCATGATCAGTACTTTATCTTTTGAGCCAAACAACCAAGACCATGAAATCCACTTAGTATACCCCCAATTGATCGACTACGACCAACAAGGACCACCAGTTCTTGATACATTCAAAAATGATGAAGCACTCTCAGAATTCATGGGATTGAGGGATAACATTCCAGATGGAGATCAAAAAGTAGGATTTATAATAGAGTTGGACACACAGGCCTATTACAGGGAAAAGATTGAATCCTTCAGTCGCAAAAGTGAGAAACTAAGAATAATATCCAAGTCCTTGAGTGAAAACCACACTATGGCACTATCTGACAAGAAAAAGTAAAAAGAAAGGATGTATCCAATGATGAAAACCTCTCTGAGGCACTAGAGGATGGGGGATTCAATCTTCCTTTAAGATCCATTCATAGGGAAAAGTCAGCAGTCTTGGCAAAAAAATGCAATCTGGTCAACTTAGGAATAGAGGAGACCCCGCATATCACATTCTATGCAAAATCACTACTATCAGAAGAGCAAGAACTCCTAGCAGCATTCCTAAGGGAGAGACATGTAAACTTTGCATGGAGTTATGCTGACATGCTAGGCCTTGATCCAGATACTGTCGTCCACCACTTGGTAGTATATCCTGAAGCAAAACCCGTCAAACAAAAGCTTCAGAAAATGCATCCCTAGATTGCCCTATTGGTAAAATTAGAACTGAAAAAGTTGTTAGCTGCAAGATTCATCCGACCCATAGACTATCCAGAATGGGTATCAAACCTAGTACCTATTTCAAAACCTAATGGAGCCATTTGAATATGCACAAAATTTAGAGATTTGAACAAGGAATGTCCAAAGGATGACTTCCCACTTCCCAACATTGACATGATAGTGGAAATGACAGCAGGACATGAGATGTTATCATTAATGGATGGATTCTCAAGATACAACCAAATCATGATAGCAAAAGAGGATCAACATAAGACAACCTTCACTTGTCCATGGGGGACTTACTGCTGGAACATGATACCATTCAGCCTAAAAAAATGCAGGAGCAACATATCAAAGGGCTATGACATTGATCTTCCATGGTATGATCCATAAAATAGTTGAGGACTATGTTGATGACATCTTAGCTAAGTCCAGAAAAAGACAAGACCACATAGTGACCCTAAGTGCCATCTTTGACAGACTGGAAGAATACAAAGTAAGACTAAACCCAAAGAAGTGTGTCTTTGGTGTACAATCAGGTAAATTTCTAAGATACATAGTGTCCATGAGTGGTATAGAGGTGGATCCAACAAAATTAAAAGCAATCCTTGAAATGGAAGCACCAAAAACATTAAGACAACTAACGGCTCTCCAAGGCAGGCTCCAATCCATCCAAAGGTTTATAGCACAACTAGCAAACAAACAGAACCCTTATTCTCACCTACTCCACAAGGGAGTAGTGTACAAATGGGATACCAAATGCGAAGAGGCATTCAAAAAAATCAAGGAATATCTACTGACACAGCCAGTCTTAATTCCACCCATCCCAAAGAAGCCATTGATCTTATATGTGTCAGCAACAGTAACAACCCTTGGGGCTCTCTTGGCTCAACATGATGAAAACAGAACCAAGAGGGCTATCTACTATATCAGCAGAACAATGGTTGGTCATGAGCTCAGCTACTCATTCATTGAGAAAGCATGCATCGTAGTAGTGTTTGCATCACAAAAATTCAAACATTACATGTTGGCATATAAGATAAAGCTCATTGCAAAAATTGATCCCCTCAAGTACCTACTATCAAAGGAAATGTTGACTGGAATAATGGAAAAATGGGTAATGATATTATTAGAATATGACATCGAGTATGTGGAGAGGAAAGCAATCAAGGGACAAATCATCGCAGAACAACTAGCAGAAGCACCTATTTATTCTGAAAATCCTCTTGTCTCAGAGTTTCTAGATGAATCCATCTTTAACCTCAACATAGCCAACCACTAGAAACTATACTTCGATGGCTCATACACACAACATGGATTAGGAGCCGATGTCTTCTTCATCACCCCACAAGGGGATTGCATACCAAGGTCATATAAACTGGCATTTCCTTACACTAATAACATCGCAGAATATGAGGCTTTGACTATAGGTCTCAGAATAGTAGTGCAATGCAATATCATAGCTCTCAAAGTGTATGGAGACTCTCAGTTGATCATAAATCAAGTCAATAATGAATATCGGACCAAGGATGAAAAGCTCACTCCATACAAGAAATTGGTGGAGACTCTCAAGGAATCTTTCATTGAAATAACATTTGAGCAAATTCCTAGAACCAACAATAGAGCAGCAGACGCCATGGCAACAATCGGGTCTCTACTGGATATCCCCAACAACATTCCAAAATATGAATTCTTGATCGAGCAGCTTCTCATTCCCGCATTCGAGGTACCAGAATCAGAATATGTGTGTGAAATCATTGGTCCTGGCGATCCTTGGTACCATGACATCTACACATATCTTTGCATAGGAATCATACCCATTGACCTACCATCAAACCTAAAATGAACCTTTGTTAAAAAGGCATCCAGATTTGTCATCCTAGGTGATACCCTATACCGTAGGAGCATAGAAGGTACCTTACTACGCTACTTAAACGTTGAGGAGGCATTAACCGCTCTAACTGAAGTACACAACGGTATCTATGGTTCACACTCAAGTGGAATGACCATAGCCAAGAAACTGTTGAGGATGGGGTATTATTGGCCCATGATGGAAAGAGAAGCACATGATCATGCCAAGAGGTGTCTACAATGTTAGCAACATGGGGACCTCATTCATGCTCTAGCTCAAGAACTTCACCCGATCGTCACACAGTGGCCCTTTTTGTAGTGGGGACTCTATCTCATTAGGAAAATCACACCCACCTCATCCAACGACCACAAATTTATCATAACTACAACCGAGTACTTCACAAATTGGGTGGAAGCCATACCCATGACATATATCACTGGAAAGCAGATCTCAAAATTCATCCTGAACTATCTCATCTGTCGTCACGGTGTCCCACAAGCCATTATCTCAGATAATGGGACACCATTCAAGAGCTAGGAGGTTCACGACTTGTGTGAGAAATTCAAAATCCAACATCACTTCTCCACCCCGTACTATCCCCAAGGAAATGGCCAAGCAGAAGCTACAAACAAAACCATCCTCAAAATCCTCAAGAAAATAGTCAATGATGCAGGTCGTGACTGGCATCTATAGCTTAATCCCGCCCTCTGGGCCTATTGAACCAACATCCACACACCCACTAGTGCCACCCCATTCTCCTTAGTTTATGGATCAAAAGCGGTTCTCCCCATTGAGATTGAGCTCCCATCCCTTAGGATATCACTGCAAAACCTCATCATGGATGAAGAATATCAGGTATCAAGACTAAATGAATTGGAGTTATTGGATGAAATATGGATAGATGCTTTAAATCACTTGCAAGTCTATCAGAATAGACTCAAACAGAGCTACAACAAGAAAATTTGAAGCAGGACTTTCCAAGTCGGAGAACTAATCTTAAAAGAAAATCAATAGAATGTCCCAAATCCAAGCAGCAAAGGCAAGTTTGAACCTAATTGGTTAGGACCTTTCATCATCACAACAAGTTATAAGTCAGGGGCATATCAGTTATCAACACCTGAAGGGGAACCTCTGCAGGAGCCCATGAATAGCTCCCATCTCAAAAAGTTTTATGCCTAAGTTCAAGGTATAGAACCAAAAATTCCAAAAAAATTAGAAAATGTCCTAAAAAAAATGGTTACCTTGGAGAAAACCCGGCAGACAGGTGTCTTGGTGACAACAAAAAAATCAAAAAAACAAAAAATAAAATAAAATTAAAAAAAGGATAAAAAATAGTAAAGAAAAAAATTGTCCTTTAGTGAAAACTTATTTGGTGGCACTTTGGGCAAGTACCTTAGTGAAAACCTAGCAAACAGGTTCCTTGTGTAAATAAGCACTTTCCATCCACTAGGATCTTTATAGCTTGTTCCGCATCATCCATCCATTTCACTTCCATCATCCATCGCATTCAGGTCTCCATCCATCACTCATCCACTCACATCCACACCATAGCTTGGTCCTGCGTTCGTATCATGATCCCTCCTAGTACTACTCGGCCCATCCTTAAAGTCAGTTTGTCTTGCCTTTATCGGAGTAGTCTATTGCATCGCGCTGGGGGCATGTTCTTATTGGATTGGATTCGTGTATGATATTAAAGTACTCAAATTAGAAAATCCAAAAACATCAGAAAATTAGAAAATCCAAAAACATCAAAAACTCAGAAAATCCAAAAACATCAAAACATATCAAAATCCAAAAACAAGTCAAAAAGTCATTCAAAAGATCAAAAACAGAGTCGTCTTGTCAAACTACGTTGTCTCTAAGCTTGAATGTAGGCAAGGTTGATCTTTGATCATCCCCCGAGACATTTAAGTCAGTCCTTTAGGAGTCTGTCATAATAAACCGACATTTCATCATGTGTATCATCATGTGTAAATCTATCAAGTCATTGGTCAAACTACGTGGTCTCTGCGTATATAACGTAGGCAAGGCTAATCTATTGATCAGCCCTCGAGGCCCCTAGGATAGGTCCTTAGGTTAGTCTCTTGGTCAAAATCTCAAAAAAATCCCAAAAATATTGAAAAAACAAAAAATACCAAAAATAGTCTCAAAACATTGCAAAACATCAAAAACATCCAAATATTTGAAAAAATCCATCCGCCTCATCTTGCTTACACCCACAATAACACCGTCCATAATAAACTGGATATCATCCTCAACCTTTGGTGAAACAGTTAGGAACAAGTCTAGCAGGTTAAATGTGAAAACTCAAAAGTGTCAAGTCTCAAGTCTAAGTCAGTACGTAAGTAAGTTGGTCAATTCTTTGTGTCGATAGTCCATCATCCAAAATAGTCCCATATCAATCATCTGATAACATCATGTCCTAGGATGAATCCTTCCTACAATGGGAATTATTTATCAGAAAGAACACTTTGGATAAATGAAATGTTATGCCGCCATCCACTAACATGTCCGAGGATGTATCCTTCCTACAATGGGCATTATCTTTTGGTAATAAGTTTTGGTTCTTATCCTTAAAAACACATTCCCTTTTAGTTAGCGGTATTGAAGAACATCAACTTGTTTGTGTTCTTTATCTTTGTATTTTTACTTATCTTATTTGTGCTCATTCCAAGGACGTCTCGATGATATCCCAAAACAGAGGATTTAGAGAAATAGGAATGGGGCAACGATCATTATCTTTTGTCTGTTGTGCTTGTTGGAGGTTCTTGTAAGATAACTTTGGCAAATACTTGCTTTGTTAGGTATGTATGGAAGAGTTCTAGGGAAACTTGTTAACTATTGCATGGATAGGTTTTCCTTTCCATGTTTTGGTCTGAGGCATTTGAAATTTTTGAAGTGTATCCTAGAAAGGTTTTCATATGTTAGGTGTGAACAAGAATGCTTCTATCTAATTGTCGAGTCAAAGTCCATCTCACTAGGTACAATGCCATCCTGGTTTTCTATACCTTGATGCATTGTACCATGTGTGTTATCAAACATAAGAAAGTTTGGGCCCTTTGAAAATCCCAATTCCTCGACAAGTCATTATCATCATCATCATCATTTGCATTTGTGTCATCTTGCGTCTTGTTGAAATGACTTCTTCTTTTCTTACTAATCACACTAACAAGGTACTATGATAGTTGACCATTATCACCATCATCGTCATTAATCCTGCATCCACAAACCAATGGTATATTGCATAAGCATATCACATAGGAAACATACACATTGCATATCCATCATCATATATACAATTTGATCATAAATAGGTGCATCTATGTCATTGCATTTCACCCATTACATTGCATCTCATGGCATTATATCAATCATTGCATAAACATTCATTTACATTTCACAAGCATTTCATATTACCATCTATCATATAAATCATCACATAAGCATCTACAGAAACATTTCATAACCATTTTTTTGCATAAACAATAGGTATATAAGCATTTAATTCATTAGAAATACATACGTGCATAACATCATGACATCATATCACCACTTTTACATTACACATCAGCATATCATTTTGCATTAACGTACCATTGCATCACATGCTTCATCATTCATTATATTTAGGATAATAACATTTGTTATTCTAAGCATCTCATGAAACCATTTCATTATGCATTAACACTATTTTATCATGACCATCGCATCATATCACATCCATCCATAAATCATCTCATATATAAGCATTTTTTACATATTATTGCATATACCATAGATTACATCATTTTACATATTAAAATCCATATCACATATCACATTGACATAAAATAAATCATCATATAGATAACATCATTGCACATCATATCATAGGTTAGCATAATATAGATCCATTTATCATAACCATCATACATACATCATCAGAAATAAATGCATCCATAAGACATCACTACAAAGCATATAGAAATAAAACCATCCATGCATGAAGGAGAACACAGTATATCGCATCAAAATCAACTCATATATCATCAATCATGTCACTATCATAATACAAAAAATAATAAATCGAATCACTGTACATATATGTCAATCGGTACAAAAGGCCTATCAGGGCTATAAAAAATGAGCCCATAAGGCACAAAAACTGTATCATCTGGATCAAGCCCAGTCCTTGTGGATGCTACCCTTGCCCCTGTCATTGTGACCCTCTGGTGGTCTCTGGCTGGCCCGCTCTAAGTACTTTGGGACCCAATCTGCTCTAGGTATGCTATCATGATAGGCCTGATGGTAGTACTCTATCTCTCGGATGCAATCCCTGTAGGATCGTACTGGCACTATACCCTAGGAGGAGGAGGTTGTCATACTCTCGATTTGCTGCCTGCAACCTAGCTCAGTGGCTGCCTGTAGCTCTACAGCCTGTCTCTGCTACACAGCCTGATCCCTCTCTGCTTTGAGCTACTCTCTCTCAGCCCTCGCCTAGTCTCTCTCCGCTGTTAGCGCCTGAACCTAAGCCTATAGCTGTGCAATCAGTGCATCTCGATCGTCTGCCTGTCCCTGTTGCTATACCCATGGCTGCACGTGGATCTGATCCTCACCCTTGGCTCATGGTGGTGGGACTAGTGGCTCCTACTGCTGATCCTGCATATGGACATCTCCCTGACCTAGCAGAACTGGGGGCACACCTAGTGGATCCTGTCGAACATTGACTCTCGGTCCTCACCCTTGTCCCCTCCCTCTACCCATGACACTACATGGATCTGGATCCTCACCTAGAATGGTCAACCGAAGAGGAGGTTTGAACTAGTCTCTGTAGGTTTGTGTGGTTGTTGGATCTGCTAAGCCTTGATCATAAGCTCATGGGCGGGCTACCAAGTGCCGAAAGCTATCAACTACCTCAGAGGTAGGAATACCATGTCCCCATGATATCTGTGTCATACTATGTGCAAACATGGCTACGTAGTCATCATCTGGCTAATCCTATGGCTCTCCGAACTGACACTGCACGCACCCAGGCAGGTATCTCTCGATCATCGTGTGCTCCCGCCCTTGCATATATAGATCCTGGCAGTAGTAAAAGAGCTGAGCAACATCGTCAACCCATCCAGACCGACCAAGGTATGGACGCCAAGTAAAGACAAGCATCTCGTCTAGGACTCGCCTCCAGTAGGGGATCCCATGCTCACCAGTGTGTGTGAAGGACACACCACCTCTATATCATGCCACGAGGGCATCCTCTACCCCCATCGGAACTGGAACGACATGTGAACACAACAAATAAATGTGCTCCCATGCCCAGACGTGAAGTAAGGTCACTCCAGCCCCCAACACTCTACCGTCCATGTACACATACTCGTGCAAATCTCTGTAGAGTGAGGCAAGAAGTATAGGCCCCCATGCGAAGTGAACTGGCCTATCTTGGACCATCCTCTCCCAGCAATACCCCCAGCCAGGACTGAAATATCACCCTCGTCTGTCTAGGGAAACAAGGCTTGAAATGATCGTTGCAACCACCCAGCAGAAGGGAGGTGCGATGACCCTTTATCTCTCCAACTCAATCTGTCCCTTGCAGTAGATAATGTCCCGTGTGGCGAGTACTCTAACACAGGACTTGTGTCCCTCATCCATATCATAGATCACCCATCAGCCATGAATAGGAAATTGTAGAATGCACCAAATGTCCTCCAAGGTGATGGTGGCCTCGCTAGTGGGGAGATGAAACGACGATGTCTCGCTATGCCACCTCTCGGCCAACACTGACAACATCCCTAAGTGAGTACGCACGAGGGTCGTGTATGCAATATGCCACAATCTTGCAACTCCTAGTTGATCCTAGTCTCTATCGCTTAGGTCCCATAGGATGCTAGCCAAATCTCACGACCGATGCTCCCGAGAGTAGAGCTCCCTCGGCCCATCCTGCATCAAGGAAAGTCACTGTGTTAAAAAGTTTGAAAAATTTCTAGTCGAATGCTCCAAGCTCGTCCCCAGTGGCGCAGTTTGTGATGGCATCACAGTTTGATCTTACTCAAACTCTGATGCTAGAGTCCTAAAAAGAGCCAAATAGAGCCGCTGTGGCACACTTTCTCCTCCAATGTCGCAGTTTACGTAAAAAGGGTGACGTCGTGACGCACTTTACCCAAACCGACTCGCCGAGCCCGAGCCCAGCGTCAGAGTTTATAAACTCCCAATTGCCCCGTTGCGGCATAAAATAGCACTGCTATGGCACAAAACAACTTGGCACGGCACAGTTTAAATGCTGAGCGGCACTATATAGCACTGTTGGAGGCAAGCTCCCCTTTTAAAGTAGTAATTAATGCATTAAATGAAAAGACGAAGCTTCAATAAGGGTTACATACTAGTGCCTTGATGCCAAGTGGTCACTGGTATGTCCGAACTCGGTTTGAAATGTGTAGGGGAAGCTGTCATTGCGCCATATCGTTGGAGAGGTAGAGCTCGAATCTCAAGCTTGCTAGCAGAGGTGTGTGAAAATGACTTAAAAGTGACCCCTCCGGCCCCTTTTAAGCCTAAAAATTAGGGTTTTTAACCCTAAATCACTGTCCTGCTAGGGTTTTGGACCCCCGAACTTGTCTTTGTCCGTTTGAGGCTTGTTCGTCATCATTTTATTGTGTTTAGACACATTTTTAGCCTTTCAGAGCCTTTTCAGACTAGTCGGGTACTTTGTCACCTTTTTTCGCGAAATCACCCACAAAGTTAAAATTTTCGTCCTATCTCTCGAGGGGGCATTATAATGGCATGTTTTCTCTCGCCATACAACAGTGGGGCAATTTTTTAAATATTGAAAATTTTTGGCTTTGATCAAGATCAGTTATTCTTTGAACTAACACAATGAGTGCATTGCTTCAAACGGGGGCAAAATGTAGACACGTAAATATACTGATTGACATCGTACATTTGATCATGACTCACTAACATCGTTTCTTCCTAAATCATTATTTAGTCTAACCATTTAATCAAATTCACCTATCTAATTAAATTCATCAATATTCATCTCTTAATTAAATAAATCACTTTATCTAATTAAGTCACTTTCTCTTGTTAATTAAATCAATCCATCTGATCTAATTATCCCTATTTAATTAAATAATCAATGTATTTTATTAAATCCCTAAAGTCTATCTATTAAATTAAATAAATTAAAACCTCATTTGATTTAATCTAACACCATCCCTTTTAATTAAATAAATCAAAATCCTTATTTAATTAATCTCTTGTCATATTCCTCTCTTATCTGATTTAAATAAATCCTTAAATCTAAATCAAATAAGTCATATCATCAAATCTCCTGTTAAATTAATTAACCCTTGATTAATTTAATCTAATCTCATGTCACATCCTCTAGACAGTGCAAGTTGCACATGAAAATAGATTTAATTTATTTATTAAATCCCTATTTTCCTCACAAGGCATCTTTTGGAATATTCTCTCAATTTGAATTCAAAAATTCCAAGTCAACATGTACATCCAACAAGGCAATAAATTTATCTTACATGTCCTTTTCCTTGAGCCAAGTGACACTTATTGCATTTTCCCTTCCCTCTTGCATGTCATTTCAACAAATTTGAAATTCAAATTTATGGATTTATTGGCACAAACCCCAAATCTTGCACATCCATCATCCATTCATAGCTTGACAAATGGAACCATATCATTGGATGAATGTTAGTCCCACATTGCTCAAATTTGGACATTCATCCATCTTGAGATCCTATAAATGAAGAGCTCATATCCTCATTTTATCATCCACAAACATTGCAAGGTTATTATGCTAAAATATTTAGCCATTTTCATCCATCCCCATTAAGTTCTAGCTAGGGTTTTGCAGATTTTTGGCTTGGAGCTCTCATCCTTCATCAACAAAGTGGATCAATCTCTTCAAAATTCAAAGCTTACATCTTAGGAATTGGGAAAGGGCCAATTTTCACATCAAATTGACACCAATTCCCCCATGGGATTATGAGTTTGCATATCTAATTATGATTTTTATCTATTTCATTGTATTCCTCACTATTTTCTTTCCTAGTTTGAGATTGCAAATGAATTTCATGGGGGATCCTTGTTTATGCTAGCAAAATCTAACTTGAGGTGTTTATTGTCTTTGTTTTGCAGGTATCTATATTGGGTTCACACAGTAGTATTACAAAAATGTCTTACAAATAGCAAATCGAAATGACACTCAATTTCCCCCATTCCTTCTCTAAATCCTTATGGACATCCTCAAGAGATCCTGGGAATGAGTCAATAAAATAAATAATTAAAAAAAGACTACAAAATGATAAAAAAAAGTTGTAGTATCACTATCCATATATGTTTGAGGTTTCAAGACTATTATCTATTGTTGATCATGTCTATCGTAGGAATGGATCCATTAAGGCATATCTTAGGATGTTGTTGGTGAATTGTCAAAAGATAGGTAGTTGATACATTGGCTTTGTTTCTGTCTATTTTGCATCAATTTTTTGTGAATTTTTGCTTGAAGATTCTAGCTTTTGATGTTTGTTTTGTTTATTTGTTTCTCTCATCAAAGGGTGATTGCGATGATTTGTTTATTATGGGTGGACAGATTATTGTAGATTGTGATGATGGGGTAGGATTTTTTTGATTTTCTAAGTTTTATGATGTTTTTGTTGTTTTCAAGGGACTAACCTAGAGCCTCGAGGGCTCTTCAAAGATAAGCCTTGCCTACATTGTACACACAAAGGCTTGTAGCTCACTTGGTTTGAGTGTTTTTGATCTTTTATGTTTTGTGAATGTTTTTGGATTTTGATTTTTTGACTATTATTGGATTTTGAATTTTTGATTGTTTTTGGATTTTGAATTTTTGACTAAGATGAAAAAAAGCATGATATAAACCTAAGGGGACTGACCTAGGGTCTCGGGGCTATTAAGCCCTGCCTACATTGTACACACAGAGACCATGTAGTTCGACTATCTGACTCAAAGCATAAACTTGTTTTTGGGATAAACAAAATTGTTAACCTAGATTGATATTCTACTTCCTGTGTCTAGAGGATATGTTGTGAGGTTGAAGAAAATTTTGATATCTTAGATTGTCTTGAGTGAAGGAATATCCCAATGATGTTTTTCAAATGTTTTTGATTTTTTTTCATTTTTCAAATGTTTTTGATTTTTATCCATTTTTTAGATGTTTTTGATTTTTGTCCATTTTTTAGATGTTTTTGATTTTTGTCTGTTTTTCAGATGTTTTTTATTTTTGTCCATTTTTCAGATGTTTTTGATTTTTGATTTTTAAGGTGTTTTTTTATTTTTTTTGTTTTGACCATGATAGGATGCAAGGATCTAATCCACGACTTGCTTCAAGAAGTTTCCCCTAGTTGAGGACAAGACTACTTTCCTTAATTAGTAACAAGCCATGGTTGGATACATGTTTTATTATGAAATGAATGGGTGGATGATGTGGATAGTATCAATAGATAATGGTGTGTATCTTATTCAAACATAAAATTTGTTTTCCAAGTTTTCACTATGGTACCTATTCTAGGAGCACCACAAAGTGGTTTTCACTTAAGGAGTGTTTTATTTCTCTTTACTGTTTTTCTTGCTTTTTGATTTTTTTGTATTTTTTCATCCTTTTTTCCATTTTTTTGGATTTTTACCCTTTTGCTTGGGGTATTCTGATGTGCTTAATGTGTAGAAATTCTTGAGGTGGCTATTGTATGATGGTTCAGCTAAAGGTTCTCCTTTAGGAGTAGCCAACTGATATGCCCAAAACCATAGCTTGTTGTGATGATGAACGAGCCTAACCAGTTGGGCTCAAATTTTCCTTTACCATCCTAATTCAATTATACCTTCTAATTATCCTTGAGGACTAGGTCACCAACTTAAATTTTTGTCTTTTATTTTCTTGTCATAGCTTCATTTGAGTTGATTTTGATAAACCTATGGATGGTTTAACGCACTCATACACCTTCATCTAGGATCTCTAATTCATTTAGTCTGGATACCCTATATTCTTTGTTGTTGACCATGCCTTTTAATGAGATTCAAAATGAGGGGATTTCAACCTTGATAGGTAAGACAACCTTTGATCTGTAGACCAAGGAAAATGGTGTGGCACCAATAGGTGTGCAAATGTTGATTCGATAAGCCCATAGGGCTGGGTTTAACTACAAATTCCAATCACGGTCGACTTCATTAACAATATTTTTGAGTATTTTCAATATGATTTTATTAGATTCCTCAGGCTAACCATTTCCTTGGGGGTAATAGAGCATGGAAAATCTATGCTGGATAGAAAATTGGGAACAAATCTCTTGGGCATCTTGATTTTTGAATGGGGTTCCATTGTCTGTTATTATCAATTGGGGAATTCCATACTTGCAGATTAGATAATTCAAAATTAATATTGATATCCGTTTTCTAGTTATACAAGTCAATGAAATTGCCTCTATCCATTTAGTAAAGTACTTTTTTGCTATGATAATGAATTTGTGCCTGTTGGATGAAGTAGGAAAAATCTTACCTACTAAGTCTAATCCCCATTGCGAGAAAGGCCATGGTATTGTGATGGGTCTCAACTCTTGTGCTAGTGCATGAACATGATCACTATGTTGCTAGCATTGATGACACTTTATAGAATATTGTATGCATTCTTGTTCCATGGAGGGCCAATAATACCCCATTTTGAGAAGTTTCTAGACTAGGTTAGGTCTGCTAGAGTGGGACTCAAAAATACCTTCGCGCACCTCTTGTAAGGTTGTTTTTGCTTCTTCTACGTCAAGGCATTGAAGTAACATACCATCTAGACTACATCAGTATAGGGTATCTCCTAGGATAGTAAAACGAGAAGTTGTACGGGTGAAGGATTTTCTTTGGGTGGTCATTAGATCAAGTGGTATGATACCATGCTAGATGTAGTCAAAAGTATCTTAGTACCATGGGGAGTTAGGACCAACAACACATACCAGTTTTGATTCTAAGATGTTAATTGCAAGTACGAGCAGCTATCCTTTGAGGAACTCGTACTTAGGAACATTGTGTGGAATATCAAGCAGTGAGCCTATTGTTGCCATTGTGTCAAAAACTCTATTGTTGATCTGAGGAACTTGCTTAAAGGTTATTCTGACAATGTATTCTTTGAAGATATCCACCATCCTTTTATACGACATAAATTTATCATCTTTTGTCTGGTACTCATAGTTCACATGTCTGATCACTAGCTGGGAGTCTCCAAAGACATGTAGCTCTTTTATTCTCCATTTGATAGCCATTTTTAGCCCTATGATCAAAGCTACATACTTTGATATATTGTTCGTGCATGGGAATGTGATCTTGTAGGACTTGGGTATACTATATCCCTATGTGTGAGAAATAGAACACCTACTCCAGAGCCATGCTAAGTGTGGGATTTGTCAAAGTATAGAATCCAATGGCCTGTCTATTCTTTTATCAAAATACTCTCATTTGGAAAGTCCACTATGCAAGGCTTGTGATCATCTATGGGTGCTTCAGCCAATTGGTCTGCTATGATTTATCCCTTGATAGATCTTCTATCCACATAATCTATATAAAATTCACTTAGGATCATCACCCATTTGGCTATTTAGCTTGTTAGGGCTACCTTTGCTAGTAGGTACTTGATTAGGTCTACTTTTGAAATCAACTTTACCTTCCCGTTTAAGATGTAATGTCTCATTTTTTTTTGTCACAAACACAATTGAGAGACATGATATTTCTATGGGTGAGCAGTTCAGTTCATAGCCCACCAATGTTCTACTGATGTAGTAGACTACTCTCTCTTTATTATCATCATCTAGCTATGCTAGGAGATCTCCTAGCACTACTTGTGTGGTAGACATGTAGAGTACCATTTCCTTGTTTGGGATAGGAAACATGAGTATAAGACGAGTAACTAGGTACTCCTTGACTTGCCAGAATGCTTGGTCACATCTCCCATCCCACTTGAAGGTTATGTCCTTGTGTAGGAGATGAGTGAAAGGGTGACACTTGTCCACCAGTTGTGCAATGAATCGACTGATGGATTGTAGCTTCCATTGTAGACTCCTTAGCTACTTTAGTGTCTTTGGTGGAGACAATTCTATTATAGCTTTCACTTTTGCAGGATCCACCTCAATCCCTCTTCTTGAAACTATGTATCCCAAAAGCTTTCCAATGTAACGCCGAACACATATTTCTTAGGGTTGAGTCTTAGATTATACTATTCAAGCCAATCAAACACCTTTTCTAGATTTGTCAAGTGATCTTCCCTTTTGATTGACTTTGCTAGAATTCCATCCACATAGTCTTCCATGATTGTGTGTAGCATATCGTGGAAGATGGTTATCATTGCTCTTTGATATGTTTCTTATGTGTTTTGTAGGCCAAAGGGCATTACATTCTAGCAAAAGGTCTCCCAAGCACAAGTAAATGCTATTTTGTATTGATCATTTGGAGAGATTTTTATCTGGTTGTATTTGGAGAAACCATCCATTAAGGATAACATTTCATGCCCTACTATTAGATCCATGATCATGTTGATACTTGGCAATGGAAAGTCATCCTTTGGATAGGCTTTGTTTAGGTCTCTGAAATTTGTGCAAATCCTTATGCTCCTAGTAGGATTTGACATTGGTACTAGATTGGATAACCACTTTGGATAATCAATGGGTCTAATGAAATCCACATCTAGTAGCTTCTTTAGCTCTACTTTCACCAATAATGCTATATGAGGATGCATTTTTCTAAATAGGCCTTGCTCCAGGGACTACAACTAAATGATGTACCACTAATGTCAGATCTAGTCCAAGCATGTCAACATAGGTCCAGGAAAAGTTTACCTTCTTGGTATTGATGAATGCTATGAAGTTTTTTTTTCTTCAGGGTCAAGCGATGCCACATGGTATGTTATCTTTGGGTCTTCTGTTGTTCCAACATTTATGGCCTTTGCTTCTTCTACTAATAGCATTGACCTTTCTAAATATTCTGATATGGGTAGATTGAATCCTCCATCCTTAGGTGCCTCTGGGAGGTTTTCACCTTCGGATGTGTCCTTTATCTTCTTCTTTTCTAGATCCGATAGAGCCACAATGTGGTTTTCTCTAGATGACTTCTTGTTTATTTTTATGTTTTCATTTTCATTTTTATGACTAGAAGGTTCAATCTCTCCATGAAAGTATGCATCTTGTTCAAGTTCCATGATGAACCCTACTTTGTGATCTCCTACTGGTATGTTTATTCAAAGCCCCATGAACTCCACGATTGCCTCATCATTTTTGAATTGATCTAGAATAGGTGTATGTTGTTGTTAATCCCAATCTATGAGTTGTGGGTAGAAGAGTGGTATGCTATCATCATTATCCAAAAAACTTACAGAGGTTTCTGAAAGGGTTAGTATGGCTCTAGTATCTTTTTCCCACTGGGTGTCTAGGTCGTCATTGCTACAAGTGGGGGAATCATATCTGGTGATGAAGGAAGGAGAATCCCATTCATATTCATTAGAGTCTGTTCTAGAATGGTAATAGATGTTGGGGATGGTTTCAATATATTATAGAGTGAACCTATCAATGCTAAAGTTGTTAAATAGGTCTTCTATGGGTAAGTCATTATCGATGATATGGTAGACATCCAATGCCTTAATGCTAGCAAAAGTTTCTCATTTCTTAAAAGAGGTTCATCCAGTTTTTGGAATAACCACGTCTTTTGGCTTATAAACTAGCCCCATATTTTTCTTTCTCTATTCCACTATGATAGGCTCTGATTGGCCTTATTTGTGTAGCCCAAGGCCACCTATTCCTTGATACCCCATTTCTTTAGCTAATTGATAACCTCTACTGCTAGGGTCAGTTAGAATATGTTTTGGCTTCTCTTGTTCTTTTTGGTCCTCCTTGTAAATCATGGATGAGAAGTCCTCTTTGAATATTTCTTCATCTTTCATGTCCCATCACTTGGTGAAGATCGTGATTTTTTCTATTATTTGCACTGTCTAAACACATTTTATCTCTTTCAGACCTTCATATACCTTGGCCATTGGTGGAAGCATGCCAATACATAACGCTCGGTTAAAGTGGTATTTTCCATTGCCTTTGTCCAGTACTTGAACATTGGTGTCCATTTTTGGTTGCTCACATGATATGTTTTTGTTTGATGATACGTGGAAGGGTCAAAATATGAGAATAAGTGGAATGTTATGTCATTGCTAGGTATGCATTGGATTTTATTATATTTCTCTTCTAGCTTTGCACAAAAATGGAAGGGATCAAGATCAACATATAAGATTACTTATTTTCCTTTGTGGGGAAAATTTAGGAACAGGTGAAAGGTCGATGGTACTTCTTGTAATTCATGGATCCAAGGGAATCCTATAAGGAGGTTGTACAACAACTCAAGGTCAAGTACTTAACAAGTAGTTTCTATGATGACCAGTTCTATCTACACTAGTAGCCTAACTATTCCTTTTGAATTTCTTTCAAGGTCATCATAGGCCCTTATGGTGATACATTTTCCTTTTCCAATCACATCATTAGAATACCCCAACTTTTTGAAATTTTTTAAGGTACATTGTTTAAACTTGCATCATTATCTATAAATACCCTTTTGACCATGGTTTTGTGAACACCAACCTCTATCTAGAGGGATTGGTTGTGGAACATTCTTTGTGGTAGATCTTTCTAAAAAAAACTAAGTGATTACTATTCATGATCTTGCCAACCATGGCTTGGAACTGACTGGGATTGAGGTCACTAGGGAACAATGTTTCCAATGCTTTTTCCAATATCTCCCTATGTGCGGGTGATAGTTTCAATAGTTCTAGGATCAAGATTAATGCAAGAGTCTTTTTTAGTTGTTCCACAATACTGTAATCCCTTTGTGACTTAGTTATGGGTTTGGGAGTGGCTCCTTGTATTGTAACTCTCCCTTAATGGGTAGTTATGTTGCATTCATTTTCTCCACCTTGTATAGTTACTACATTTTCCTATTGTAATAAACTTGTGAAAGGGTTCCTAAGAATATATCACCATAGGTGTAGTTAACATTGTGGTGAGCTTGTTCCTTTCCTTTTTCATTCCTTTTGGTGTGGTCTAGGATTGGGTTCAAGTATATTTGTAGGTCCTTGTTTCTAGGATGATGTTCGATGTCCACTTCCCCTTTGTTTATTAAGTCTTGTATGAGGTGTTTGAGTTGCATACAATTGTTGGTCGTGTGTCCTTTGATCTTATGGAATTAGCACAAATATTTTTCATTATACCATGGTGTTTTGAAGCTTGTTTCCTCATAATTCGGGTGATCATTAAGTTTGATGAGGTTTTGATGTACTAGCTTATGCATGACCATTTCAAGTGACTCACCTAGTACTGTGAACTTCCTCTTAGTTTAATCGTACTACCTCTGTTTCCCTCCCTGATTTGTTTGTTGATTAACTATCAGATTGTTCTTGGGATAGGTAAGTTGGTTATTTTATGTATTATTTGGAACATAGCTCATTTGTGCTACCTTTGGTTTGTTTTGAGGTGTGTTTTGCATATGCCATAGTTTCCTAATGTCAACCACTCCATCATTTTTAATGTTCTTGATATTTTCCTAGATCTTAGGTTTTTTATTTGAACTAGAGGGATTGTCTTTTGAGCTATTGAATTTAAGGACCCCCTCACAATGAGGGATCTCTCAATTTGTAATCCCTTTTTGATTATTTATTCAAAATCTATGTGACATAGCATACTGAGTTGGTAGTTTATTTCGAGTAGGACATTCGTGATGACAATATCTACCAATTCCTTGTCTAGAATGGGCCATTTACATCAACTAGCCTTGTGTCTCCATGTATGTAGGTAGGAGGTTTTACCATAGAAAAATGGATCATTGACATTTTTATGGTTGTTTAGGTTTTCTCTCTTGTGATGCTTGACCTATTTTGCTTTGATTTAATGTTGCAATGTAACTCACACATTCATATCAAGTCTTGAATATTCAAATTATGATGTCTTGTGAAGGTTTTGTAACACATTTCTACACTTTTCTAGACTCTTCTCATTATAATTCATCTAAAAATCATCTTTTTATCCTTTATCAAGTCCTATTTTAAAGTGTTGTAAAGTCTTGTAACAAGATTTCAAACTTTTCTAGGCTTGTCATCACTATTTACACCTTTCTTATGCTTTATTTGGCCCCTTTATGCACTTACAGTTCATAATTAAGTGTATTTTTTAATGTAAACCCAAAAAACAACACTAAATTCAACTTAATTCCTAACACCCACTTACAAGCCTAGAGTGGGACCCATTTTCCATGGGTGGCGAATGAGTCCCTCTTGGCTCCAAATTCAAAATAATTCAAAATTTCCTTCGAAAATTTATTCAAAAAGACATTATGTCAGCTTATGATGTTGTATTATTGGGTAATTAGGGCATAAGGTTGTATAAATAAGTTATTTTCTACCCATTTTACACCTAATTCATCAAAACATTCATCTCATTCACTCATCGATTCACTAACCCATTCAAGCATTCCAACATTTTGCATCATTCAATCAAGGAATTATCAAGCATCTTGGAGTAGCCATTGACATATCTTCAGTCTTCAACAAAAAGGTTTTGGTGAGTTCAGACATTTTCATGTTGTTTATTCATCATTTCCTTCATTTCATTTCATTTCTTTATCAAGGATTTGATTATCAAAGTGGGATTTGACCAAGGCAAATCCCTATACTCTAACCCTTAACCATTTTTTCCCTCTTAGCATGTGTGTTTGTAGGTCTTGTAGGAAAATTTGTCAAGGAAATAGGTGTTGAAAAGTGGTCAATAAGTCATCAAAGTGTTTCAATTCAACCAAACTCTAATTCAAGTTTGGAGACAACCTACAACCCGTTTTCTACAGATTTGACTCCATCAACTCGACAAGAAGACAAGTGTAGATTTAGACATATAGGAATGACCTTTGAATTTATAGAATTTTGGAGGAGGGTTGATTCACCATTAGTGGTGAATGAGTCCCAACTATAGGTTAGAAAAGGTGATTTTGTCAAAATCTAGTTCCCGACAGCCGGAAAGCAGTTTAGGTCTTTTTACCAGTAGGAGGACTGATTCGCCATCAGTGGCAAATGAGTCCCATTGGTGATCAATAGTGATTTCTACCAGTTTTCAAAACCTTCAAGATCAAAATTTAACTTCCAGGTGCACTCTGTTAAACCTCATTCAATTTTGTTTGCATTAGTTCATGTTTTTAGTTAATTTTTGCATACCTCACCGTGTTTTCAAAAATTGCATATTTCATTAGTTTTGCATTAGTAAGCAATCAATTTAATCACTTAGCTGCATTTAGACCATTACATTTTTTTATAATTCCATCATACATTCCTTAGTTTGAGTGAACCACCTCAATTTTATGGTTCTATCTCTCCTTTTAGGTGAAAAACCCTAAGAGTGAAAGAGAAGTAGATAGAACACACCATAAAATTAATGGTTTAGAGGTAAAGGAATCTCCTTGATTCTATTTGATTGTGGAAAAATTCATGATGGTGATGTCTTCCTCTATGTTAAATGAGAACTGGCTTATGAACTTACTAGATAGTTCATCGAAGGTTTTAATTCCTAGTTGTAGATGGGTGAACCACTCCATAGCATGACCTGTAAGGCTACATGGAAAGAGTCTCATGAGATAAGTATCTTTGTTTTGTACCTCCATACATGCTCTATTTAATCTCCTCTTCCTTTGTATTTTTTGTCAAACCTGGGTATTTCAAAATTCTTTGGAAATGGTAATGTAGTGATGGAACAATCGAACGAGAATAGACATATTTCTTGAAGGGTGTAGGTCTTCTTTTTTTTTCCTTCCTGCATTTCTACTATCTATTGGGTGACAAACTCTAGTTTTAGTTCCATCTCTATTTTTGATACATTTTTTTGGAAGCCTTGCATGTAATATCCTTGTTGTCCCATGACGTTTGTTTGATAATAAGTTGGATAGAATGGGGGCATTGAGCATTGGTAGCTATTTTGAACATAGGTTGGGTTAGATCCTTGCTGTGTGTAAGGAGGGTTAGCTCCTTGTTGCTGGGATGAAGTGTACTGAAGGTTACCCTATTGATGCACTAGTGAGTTACCTTATTGGAAGAACGAATTGGGAGGAGTGCCCTATGGTACACTTGGTTGTTGATATGAACTATGCTAAAGGTTTCCTTAATGGTGTATTGGCGGGTTACCTTGTTGATGGGATGATTGAAGAAGGGTGTCATGTGGAACACCTTGTTGTTGGGAAGGAATATACTAAAGGTTTCCTGCTGATGTGTTTGCGGGTTACCTTTTTTATGGGACAATTGAAGAAGGGTGCTTTGTGGCACACCTTATTTTTGGGAAGGACTATATTGAAGGTTTCCCTAATGATGTGTTGGCAGGTTACCTTTTTGATGGGATGACTGAAGAATGGTACTTTGTGGCACACCTTGTTGTTTGGAAGGACTATACTGAAGGTTTCCCTAATGATGCATTGGCAGGTTACTTCGTTGATGGGATAAATATGGAAGGGGACCTTGTGGTCCACCTTGTTTATGGTACTGATTTGGAAGGGGACCTTGTGGTCCACTTTGTTGGTGGTACTAATTAAGAAGGGGAACCTATGGTCCACCTTGTTGATGGTATTGATTTGGAAGAGGACCTTGTGGTCCACCTTGTTGATAGTATTGATTGTTCGGAAGGGGACATTGTGGTCCAACTTGTTGGTGGTACTATTGGTTTGAAAGGGGACACTATGATACACCTTGTTGGTGGTACTGCTGTGGAAGGGGACCCTATGGTCCACCTTTTTTATGGCATTGATTTGGAAGGGGACCCTGTGGTCCACCTTATTGATGGTACTTATTTGGAAGGGGACCCTATGGTCCACCTTGTTGATGGTATTTATTATTTTGCGAAGGGTCAACATTTGAAATGTATTGAGGTACATATTGTCCTAGTGGGGGATTGTTGTTTTGTGGTTCACAATGGGATGGTCGTCCTTGATACTATTGTGCTATTTTTTCTTGTTCGATCTAAGTTAGTTTATTGAACAAAGGGTTTTGTTTGGGTTGACCACTATTTTGTGAGAATATGGGTGGCATGTTCAGATTTTCTGTGGGTTTAGATATCTATCTTACAACTAAGTTATCCCCTAAGGGAATGAGATTAGGATCCTTGAGGGCCTCTACATTAAATTCCACTGGTAATTTAGCACCACTTTGTGCTAACTTGAAAAAGTATGAATTTGGGTCCTTTCTCATCAATTTATCCATTAGTTTGAGCACTTTTGGGAGTTTGGAGTGTTCAAACAATTCTTATCATTTATCTCCTCTTCAATATCTACTTCCTCTATGATTACTCTTTTTGGGTCATGGTTGTTTTGTTCTATTACTTCTTGTCACTTGCAATTTAGTTCTTCCTCACTGAAGTTGTCTCTATAAATAGGTATCTTTTGGGGTGTTTCAAGATCACTTGGTCTATATTCCCATGGGCCACCTTCGTCATTCATAGTGTTTGATGGTGGGATGTTGGCATTGTTCTTGCTTTCTTCCATGTTTTTCCTATGTTATGATCTTGTAGTTGTCATAAATAACTGCCAAGATCCTGTGACTATTTTTCATGACTTGTATCTGTGGAAAATTTGTCCTATTTGTACAAAGCGTAGATAGAAAAAGTCTTGTCTATTTTGACGGATGAAGTATCTTCTCGAGATGTACTTTTTGGAAAAATTAAGGGTAGGGTGGTTCTTTGAAAGTAATAATATCGATTTCCACCTAAGTATTTTTCTCTTACTAGATCTAAGGATTTTTCTCTTGCCAGAGATCATGAACTTGGGTGTATATCTATTGTCATGCAGGCGGTGGTAACATGGGTCTTTCGGCTGCTATGTTTTCTTTCTCTTCCTCTTCATCTAAGATTTGTGCTACATTTCTCCACTGGTTGGGTGTTTCATTCTTCTCAAATATGAAGGTTTTTAAATTGCTAATGATATTAGTTTGTTCACCTTCAATATGTGTGAGACTAGGTTGGAGGATCAGTGCTACAAGGTTCGATTATTGAATTGAAGCAGTTAGTTTCCAAATGGTCATAAAGTGTAATGGTGTTTGAGATGGTTGCTATGAAGTTCGAGACCCTAAGTTTTGAGTGTTGTTTAGTAGATAACAATGATATCAAACTTTTGCAACACTTTCTAGAAGTGGAAGAACTGTGCATTGATTTTCTAGTAGCACCTTTTACACAGGTTAGTAACTTTTTTCTTTTCACACTCACTTTTCTTTATTTACAGTTCTCTCCTTTTTTTGACTTTAATTTTGGAAACAAATAATGGAATCTCCACACTTGGCCCTATCATTATGAAACTTAAATAAGTTCATACTAAAAATCAATGTTGTGAATGAGAACTTTGCAAATATTATCCTATTATTCCATTGCATCCTCAAAAACACTCCTTTTCTGAGAATAGTTAGAGTTTATCTTCACAATCAATTGCAACATGGTGTCTATGACACAAATCTCCAATTTCTAAATAGTTTTCTACAATTGCACCAGTCTGACCTGCAAGTTTTCTCTAGTCTGTTGAGCTAATATTCACCTAAAAATCAGAAAGGATGATTTTGTAAAATATAGTTTTTGTATAGAAAAGTCTACAAACTATATTTTCTTTTTGTATAGCAGCACTTTATGTACGTGATACAATTTTTTTTCACACATCATACTTATACTTTGGGTTCTTATAAAACATGTTCTTTCATGATTTGCGAAAAGTATATTTATGAAACTGTACAAAGAGTTGTAATTACAAAACGTTTTCTTGCTCAATACAATCAAGCTTTATTTAGAGTTATAAAATGATACTATATCACAATAACAAATTAAAAACATAGATTATCTATAAACATATTCAATATAGTCAAGCTTTATTAAGATCTATAATTTGCATAGCTATAAGATGATACTATATCACAAATAGAAATAACAAGCATATTCATTTTCTACAAAAAAAAGAAAAAAGAAAACAACAAACATAGAATTTTTGTATTAGAAAATATTCATTTTTTCCCAAAAATAATTGAACATGGACATGGAAAACATTGAACTAAACATTCCCACCAACCAAGCCTTAAAAATTGTCATCACTCTATGTACGGTCTAGTATAGCGATAAGACATAAGTTGCCGCCAAAAAAGATTTTACACTACACAGAGTTCACTAACATAAGCTTTTATGAAAATAAATAAATAAATAGATACTAGTTATGAATCCCATAAATTAATATATGCCATGGAAAAAATAACGAATATAGTACACTAATGAAGTTTTCAGTCTAATCAAGGGTACACGTGTATGCACAATGCACACTGAATAGATAAGCATCTCCATAATTGGTAACATGCCAAGAAATATTATATTGTGTGATGTCAGGACCTTACTTCTATTTCTATAGTTAATTATGATAATTCTAAGACATTGTTCAAAAATAAATTTTAATTCTACAATGACAAATACCAATGCACATGTCAATGCTAAATACATGAACCCTTAAGTATAACCCTTGTTAAGTATTTCATGCATCTCTTTGTTCCAACAATTTATTAGCAAAAATAAAGTCTATACTTAGAAACTCTAGCTATGTCATTTGTATATAATGTAACTTTCATAATACCTCATTTTCTTTCATATCTTGTCGAGATTGAACCTAAAAAAAGTCATTCAATGTTCATTAGTTTCTCACAAATGGCTTAGGGAAACAAGACTACTTACAAAAATCAAGTGCTATAGCTCCAATTTGGAAAACCACATTGACAAATTAAGCATTTGCAAAATTTTCTTGAAATGGAAGAATTGTGCATTGACTTCCTACTTGCACATTTTAGAGAGGTTTAATTGAATTTCTTTTTGTTATCAAGTTTTTCCCCTTTTCTTTAGATTGGTACATTGTCTAACTGTAATTCCCAACATAGACAATAGAGCTCACAAACTTGTGTTTGTCCCTTGGAAACTTGCAAAAAATGATATTGAATCTAGATGCTACTCACATATATCCTAAAGACTACCTAGTGTAGACACATAAAATTGTCCTAGGCTTGCAACTCTTAGAATATTCAACATTGCCCCTTTCATTCTTAATAATTAAATAATTTTTAATTATTTAATTATTTTCTAAAGTCATAATTCTTCTATTAATTAAATAATTTTAATTATTTAATTAATTCATTTTTTTTATCTTTATTCCTCCCTGATTAATTAAATAAATTTTATTTATTTAATTACATCACTAATTAAGTCCCCTTCTTTCTAAAATTAATTAAATTCTTATTTATTTATTTTTTGTCCACTATCCACTATAATTAAATAATTATTTTAATTATTTAATTATTCATTAGCCTCTTCTCTCATAAATTAAATAAATTTTATTTATTTAATTTGGTCCACTCTCTTGAATTTTGAATTAAATCATTATTTAATTCAAAATGATTCCTTTTGTCACATTCCTCTATAATTAAATAATATCTTTATTATTTAATTATTCATTTGCCACCTAAATTAAATAATTTTTATTATTTAATTTTTCCTATCACCTCTTTGTTTGTGCCAATCTCATCTTCCTCATCAAATCTTATCTCTTGACATCTCATTTAATCTTGGCCCTTGATTGAATTATCTCATAATTCAATCTTAGCCCTTCATCTTTATCATTTGCCCTAATTTTGACCTAACCCTAGTCCATACTACAACTTTCAATCTTGGCCATTGATTTAGACATCTTATTGACATCCAATCTCAACCGTCAATCCAAATCAAACATTTCCTATAAATAAACTCTCTCATAAGCCATTAGGGGGGTTGATTCTTCAAGTATCCTTATGTTGTCAAAATCATTCTTCAGTCTTTCATCCATTTCTATCTATTGCCATTCATCTATCATCCCCATGTCAATGTTATGCTATTGAATTGAGCAACCAACATTCATCCAACAATCAACCTTCAAAATCTTGCTTTCTTATGCAGGTGGAGAAGAGCCATGGAGGTCAATCAAGTCTAGTTTGAAAATTGGTTTGCATTTCCTTTGTTTATTTGCATTTTCATTCTAGTTTGTGCTTCATGGTGCTTGATAGGGTTTAGTTAATTTGTTTTTTTCAATACATTTAAATATGAATTTTTCCCTATTTACATTGGTGAACCCGACGTATTTTAACACATTTTGAGAAATCTTGGAGTTGGATTCTTTTGTTGCAGGTTTTGTTTGATTTTTGTTGCAGGTTTGACATCATTGTGGATAAAGCCCTAGTTTCCAAAGATTCGACCATAACTTTCAAACAGCTGCTTGTTTTTTCACAAATTGTTTTTTGTAGAATGGAGACAATGTCTAGAGCTTCCACTCCAAAAATCAGATTTTTTGGGGCTGGTTTGATTTTTTATAAAAAAATTTATGTTTTTCATAAAAAAATAATTTTGAGAGAAAATTATCGAATTTTTCAGATAGGTTTATATTTCTGGAAATCTCTCTAAATTTTAATAGGGGTCTGTTCTTTATCTTTCAAATTTGGATGCACAATTATTAGTCAAATAACAGATCTTTTAAAATTAGGGTTTCACACATATTTACCTATATCTCACAAACCGTTGTAGATCTGATCACAATTTTTTTTTTGTAGATTTGGAATGAAAAAATATGACTTAAATAAAAAAATCAGAATTTGTGGAGATGTTTTGTATTTTTTATAATTTTTTTATGATTTTTCATAAAAAAATAATATTGGGCGCAAAATAGGGAATTTTTCTGACTTCTTAACATTTCTTGAAAGCTCTCCAAAAAATAATAGTAGTCTCTTCTTTTATTTTGTATTTTTCAGATCAATAATGTCTTCAAATAATTGAATCTAATTCGGCTATGTTAAAAATATGTATCTCAAATTGCAATTTTCTAATGAGTTTTTTTTTTTCATGGCTGCATTATGATATTATTTCTTTTGATTTTGTAGGTGATCATAAGGAGTTTTAGTGGCAGAAATATCATTCATACACAACAAATTGGAAAGCGAATAATCAAGTGCACATATTCCATCTTCCATTTCTTAATCTTGTTTGTCACACATTTGGATTTGGGCTCTTAAAAATGAATTTTGTCTTCAATCACATATCAAAATTGGGTCTAAAATTAACCATTGTCTTCCTACATATTTGAATTGGGGTTAAAAAAAAACAAGTGCTTCTATTTTTTGCATGCAAACATTTCATTTCCAAGGGAAATTAATCACTGCGAGTGTGAATCAAGTGTGTGTGTCCTCCAAAACACCTCACTTGGTTTGCTTTTGTCATACCTTTTTTAGGAGGCTTGCTTGGAGCACACACCCCTCCAAGGGACGACCTCAATCGAGTGTGAATCTAAAAACATGCTCATTTGGGAGTTGAAATCTTGTCACTCTAAGCTAAGCCCCAAAGAACTTTATACCTTTGGGAAGTGAAGGTGAAGGGTGGGTTACCCCTTTCTCCCAGCTTATTGGCAAGATTTTTCTTTCAAAATTCTTCCTTAGTCAACCTTGTGCAATCTAGCTTGAGACCTAATTGGCCATACCCCACTTGACTAGTCATAGGACTTGTTGTTGTGTATTCAAGTGTTTGATTAATCATAGCATTTGATCTTGAAAGAAAAATTTATCATTGTGTTTGGTGTGGGTGTTTATGCATTTACATGTGAGATCTTGTGTTTGATATTGCCCAAGTTAAACTTCCAATAAAAACTTGCCACATCATCCAAGTCATCCAATCTTGTCATTCCACATCATATCCTAATCATCATCATCTCTTCAATCCAATCAACATCATTTTACACCATGACAACATTTGAAGACATAGCACTAGAGCTTATTCACATGCTTCATGAAGCTCAAACAAGCCAATCACCTTTAAAACAACAAATCATTCAAAGATTCCATGACATGATCCAACAATTTCAAAAAAACAAATCACCTCAAATGCAACAATTCATGGCACAAATCCGATACCTCATAGCCAATGGTCAAGTCCAACAAGCACATTATCAAGTCCAATCACTACATCAACAACTTTCACATCAATCCTATGTGTCACCTACATCATCATATCAACCTCATCCATCCACATATCATGTTACCCCTTTGTCAACCTATCACAACTCTTCTAATGTCAACCCTTATCCACATCAATCAACCTTTCAACAGTCATTACCCTATACAACCCCTCAATCATCATTACAACAACAAATCATATCACAAGTCCAAACACCATTTCAACCTCAAGACATTCAACCACAATCCTATGTGTCACCTTCATCCTCATGCCAACCAAACCCATTTACCTACCATGTCAATTCCACATAAACATATCCACCCATATCACAACAAGAATATAGGATCCCAAGTCCACCTTGGAAACAACATCAAGATCCTTTAAGTCTTAATGCCACCTTTGACAAGGGGAACACCAATCTATTCCATACACCCTTACCACCATACAATCAAATTCCTATCTCTAATCCACCATGTCCTAGTCCTAATCCATTGGCCTCTCCACCTTCTAACCCATCAAACTCTTCATTACCCCCACCATCATCTAATCCTTCATCAAATCAATGCCTTACATTTAGATATTTAAAACATAAATTAATGGCATTACATAAATCCATCAATCCACCTACAAAGGATGTGACCCAAGGGCTACAAGAAAGGAATCAATTGTTGCCATGTCATTCAACTCATCTACTTGAACATACAAAAGAGTCCTCAAACATCATGCCAAGTCCTTCAAGTCAACCATGTCATCCTCAACCCCTTGGGCCAAGTCAAGAGTCTCCCCTCATAAGTCCAAGTCAACCTCCATCATGTCTCCATGTTGCTGACCATCAAGAAAATGTCAAGTCTCTCCAAGAGTCATCCCCTTGCACTTCCATTCAAGCAGCCCAAGATGTATGTCAAGAGCCTACTCCTAAGCATGTGGAAACATCAAGCCCTAGTCCTAATCAAGATCAAATCATTGTCATCCAACCTGTCCATAATCTATATCTTTTTTATGATCAAGATGATATCCATAATGATGAAGAGCCTATCCATGAGCAACTTGATCCTATACCTATCCATGAGCAAGATATTCCAAATTCATCTCCATGTAGTCCTATCCATGATCCATCAACTTCCACTTCCCTTGATGAGACACTTGCCTCCCAAGCTAGTATAGAAGATCAAACAAATACCTTGGATCTAAGTGAACACAATGCTAATCAAGATCCTTTAAATCCTCCATCATCCACTATTGACCCCATTGCATGTCCTCCATCATATCCACTTGGTCTTTCCAATAAGGAACTCGTGTCTAGTGTTCCACCTAAACCTAGTCCCATTGTCCATTGCATACCCCAAGGACACCAATCTCAAGATGTTGGTATTTCCTCCATGCATCCTAAGTCCACCACCTTCCATCATAAAACCTATCATATGCCTAAAGCATATGTTGCCATTCCACCACCGTCATCCTACAAATGTCAAAAGCATGTCACCATACACCTTCTTCCATCCAATTTACCACCATTACTTCCAAATCCTAATACCCCTCCATCCACTTTGCCACCATTACTTTCAACACCTAATATTCCAATCTTTCATAAATACCCTAAATATCCTAGTCATGACCAACAAATGCACACATTGTGTAAACATAAAGCTTCCATTCATTCCATCTACCCCATGGGATTCAAAAATAAAAATTTGGATGCCTCTACACATAAAGTCAAAAATTCTAAAGGTCTTAATGCCTTAGAATACAATTTCAAAAAGTCAAAGCCAAGTACATCTAAAAATCTATATATGCCCATACCTCCAAAAGAAAAGTCTAAAAACAGAATGGTTTGGGTACCTAAGCAAAAATAAATCAAGTCAAATGAGTCATCCACATCACAAAAATCCCAACCATCCACTTCCATCCAAAATACACATTCCATTCAAAAATTACAAAAATCCCACAAGACAAATAAAAGTCATAAAAATACTAAGTCTATGTGGGTACCTAAAGCCCTTCATCCACCATCTCCTAAGCAAACATCTCCATTGCTTCCTACACCATGTCCACATCAAAAGCTTCAACGTTTATCACAATGTGTGCAACCATTGGTCATGGTTCCCTTCCATTTCACAACAAGCCCTTATACCTCCATCTCGTCACCCCCAATCCACTATCCTACATATCTTCCCCATCACATCCCTATGGTCCATGCTTTTGGCTAAGCCTCCCCATTCATCTTTTGCATAAGTCCTACATAACCCACTATTTTCCTCCATAATCCACATCGTAATCCATCATCTATCTACTCCATCTCCCTTTCATGTCATCCCTTACCAACATCTATGAGCATAATTGCATTTGACATGGTCCATGCAATGACATCCATCCCTCATGGGACTATCACCTTTCATGCAACTAGACACTTGAGTCCCTCCTATCCAAAATTCAAAAAGTCAAAAAAAAAAAAGACAAAAAATAAAATAAAAATGTAAAGAGAAATCCCTTCGTCCAATGGTGAAAACCTGGTAAATAGGCGCCCTGGATAAGTACCATGATGAAAACTTGGCAAACAGGCATCATGTGTAGGTTGATCTTCTATGTCACTTACACTTGGGGGAACAATGTCTTATCTATCCAACCTATCATTTTTATGTCATATCATTTCCATCCTACCTACCATCTTTAGCCATCATACCTACCTATCATATTGGGTCCACTTATCCACCCTTCTCCTTCTCCTTTTGATTTTGATGAAGATATAGGGGAAAAATGTTGTAACATGTTTTGGGTATCTCTTGACATACCTCATCCTATCTAAACCAATCATATCATTATCCTATTGTCATCAGCTTTGTCATGAAAAATTCTAAGTCTTGTACCTAGAATGGGGCACGTCATTCCTATGTGACATAGTCTTTGGAGATCACATCCTTGCTCTCTTATGACGTATACACCCATTTCATCCATTAATCCTATCACCCACCCTTGCACCTAAACTTGGTTTTCCCCTTGTCATTGGTATCTAGCACAAAGGCTACCCAATTTTTCATCCATTGACACCTCAAAATACTTCCAAAAAAAAAAAACCAAAAAAATCAAAACATGTCAAAAAATCCAAAAAAATCATAAAATGTCAAAAAGCCAAAAACAAAACATAAAAAATCCAAAACAATCATAAAATGTCAAAAAGCCAAAAAAATCATAAAATGTCAAAAATCCAAAAAAATCATAACATGTCAAAATCCAAAAAAAAATTAAAAATGTCAAAAATCCAAAACAAACATAAAATGTCAAAAATCCAAAAAAAATAAAAAATTATAAAATATCAAGCAATAATCCAAATGCAAGTCAATCCTTAGTCCATGCCAATCAAGTCAATCAATCTTGTCAAATTATCCAATCACATCCTTTGGTCTTGATCCTAATCTTGTCGTAAACCAATCAATCAATTAGTCAGTCATTCTTGTGTTGATCTAGGGATATGTCTTTCCCCGCAATGACAACACTTTTAGTCATCATCATCAGTCAATTAATTACTCATTGGTTTGCAACTTGACAGGGGCAATACCTTGTTTGTTTTGTGTCATTTGTGCATGCATGCTTGCTTGCTTGTGTTTGTTATCATTTTTATCTTGCAGTTGTGTCAAGTTTGACTTATTCCAGCTAATATTCATATCTTGTATCTGGACAAGGTTGTATTATGCCAGGGCATGAGACACATCATCACCTCGGTCCTTATACCTTGGTGCATCATGTCTAGTGTTACATCAAACATCATGGTTGCTCACTTTCTTGTAGCATAACGTGTCATTAATCTTCTCCCTCCTTATCATTTCATTTCAAGAGCATACCCGTGTTTGTCCAACTTGCCTATCCTCTTGAGGGGGCATCATCATCCCATTCTTATTTCGTCATCATCCTATTTTTCTATCATCATCCATTTTTCTCTATCCATACCTTAGCTTCTTTGAAATGATGTTACTTGACACAAAGCTCATCGTCTCAAACATCATCTCAAAGAGGGGCAAAATGTAGACACATAAAATTGTCCTAGGCTTGCAACTCTTAGATTATTCAACATTGCCCCTTTCATTCTTAATAATTAAATAATTTTTAATTATTTAATTATTTTCTAAAGTCATAATTCTTCTATTAATTAAATAATTTTAATTATTTAATTAATTCATTTTTTATCTTTATTCTCCCTGATTAATTAAATAAATTTTATTTATTTAATTACATCACTAATTAAGTCCCCTTCTTTCTAAAATTAAATAAATTCTATTTATTTAATTTTTGTCCACTATCCACTATAATTAAATAATTATTTTAATTATTTAATTATTCATTAGCCTCTTCTCTCATAAATTAAATAAATTTTATTTATTTAATTTGGTCCATTCTCTTGAATTTTGAATTAAATCATTATTTAATTCAAAATGATTCCTTTTGTCACATTCCTCTATAATTAATTAATATCTTTATTATTTAATTATTCATTGGCCACCTAAATTAAATAATTTTTATTATTTAATTTCTCCTATCACCTCTTTGTTTGTGCCAATCTTATCTTCCTCATCAAATCTTATCTCTTGACATCTCATTTAATCTTGGCCCTTGACTGAATTATCTCATAATTCAATCTTAGCCCTTCATCTTTATCATTTGCCCTAATTTTGACCTAACCCTAGTCCATACTACAACTTTCAATCTTGGCCATTGATTTAGACATCTTATTGACATCCAATCTCAACCGTCAATCCAAATTAGACATTTCCTATAAATAAACTCTCTCATAAGCCATTAGGGGGGTTGATTCTTCAAGTATCCTTATGCTGTCAAAATCATTCTTCAGTCTTTCATCCATTTCTATCTATTGTCATTCATCTATCATCCCCATGTCAATGTTATGCTATTGAATTGAGCAACCAACATTCATCCAACAATCAACCTTCAAAATCTTGCTTTCTTATGCAGGTGGAGAAGAGCCATGAAGGTCAATCAAGCCTAGTTTGAAAATTGGTTTGCATTTCCTTTGTTTATTTGCATTTTCATTCTAGTTTGTGCTTCATGGTGCTTGATAGGGTTTAGTTAATTTGTTGTTTTCAATACATTTAAATCTGAATTTTTCCTTATTTACACCTAGAATTGTTGTTTTTTATTCTAAAAATGCTCCCCCTCTAAAAACAGTTAAAATTTATCTATATTATGGATTACCTAATGTTGAATGTAATCCAGACCTACAAATTATAAACAGTGATCTTGAATTACAAGGTCTATTCCCAAAAATTGTAATACTATTATTCTCAGCTCAGTAAAATGTTAGAAACAGTATTCAATTTTGTCTAGAATCTTCAATAGACTTTTGTAGTACTTGTTTAGATGTCACAATTACTGAATCTAAAAAAGATATTTGGTATTATTGTAAATTATTTTTTGTTCTATCATAGACACATGGTTCCTTTATCTATATAGAAAAACGTGTTTCTACTTTTCAACTAATTTTTATTTTGCTCTTCTTGTAAATTATTCATTTGCAAACTATATGACATAGTATATAGTGCTAATTTCTAGCATTGTGTCGATTTGGATTCTCTTATCAAAATGTTATTTGTCAAAAGTGTAACACCCCACCAAGGAACCCCAGAGAAACAAACCAAACTAACCCAACTAAAGCTAGAATTTTTTTTTAATGCAAAAGCATTATTATAAAATAACTAACTTAATGCACATACAAAAAAAATGACGCTAATCTGTCCTCTAAGGTTCCTTAACATTGTTACTTAACAACATAAAGAGATAAAATAATATGTATCTAAATTGAACTTATTAATTGCATTAAACATTAAAGAAGAATACATGATTAAAAAAAACTAGATTCATTTTAGATCCCAAATCCAAATGTTTCTATGATAAGAGATTCATCAACTACTACAACCCACATAATAATATTAATACAACTTTCATCTTACATCCTATAATTAATCACATTTAGGTAACATTAGTTTACATCACAGTACAACATCCACCTTACAAGTGTATCCAATGTTACAATTACATCAAGATCAAATAATACAATGATATAAGAATCATTTCCTAATCTACTAGTGAACTACATCCAAGAGAAACATCTGAAGATTGAAGCAATGCCAATTCATGCAAGAGAAGGTCCAATATACCTGATGGAAGAAGGCAACAACCACCCGACCAGGTGGACCCAAAGGACCACCCCTTGTGCTAGGAGATAAACATATGGCCCATAGACACACACCCAATGAGTACCTAGAACAAATCACAACCAACCTCCATGGGATAAGAATGAACAACGAGATACCAGAAAGGGGTCCACATAGCAAGGTAATTCCAGGGAGACAATGCAACATAAGCAAGGACAATAGTGTGCATAAGGGAATAGCGTCATCACATAGTTTGTCATGGGTTGTCCTGGTAGGTCTTCCTAGGCTCCAACCCCCATCCTGGGTTATCTTGGTAGTCTCTCTCGACCCCCGGTCCACATACAATATCATGTGGAACCAACATACCTTTGATGAGGACAAGGAAGTTGATCTTTCCATTCCAGGCCTTCCCATCTCATCTCAATCCTAAATGAGAACTTGAGCCATGAGTGAGGCATATCATTATCGTAATTAATGTGATTAACTAACCAAATTCCTTAGTTCATTATTAGGTTATCACTTGTTAAACAACTCATCCTATGGGTTGTCTTGGCGATCAATTTAGGATCCTGACCCCCATGGAGAGCCACTCTCCCTTATGCCACTAAATCACCCCAAACCAACATAAGGCTCAAGACATTGCCACAAGAATGTGATCTAAGTGGGGTCATACTACCACAAGAATAATATTGTATTAACCTATATTGTAAAGATGGTAAAACCCAAAAGTCTTGCAAACCAAGATTAAATATTTTATTAACCTATTAATATATCAAAACAATATTATATTCATATTTCTAAATCTATTAAATAAAACAAGTCAGCTACTACATTTTAACAATTACCAACTAGAACTAATTATAGTAAAATGACATGTATGTTAATGAACCACAATATATTATGAATTTGATATATTAACATAAATGCATATAATAATCTATCAATCCATTAATATATTCTAGAGTTAATTTAAACTCATAATCTTGTCAAAATGATATTGCTATTAAAATATCATTAATATTCCTTTTAGAAACCCAATATATATACCAACATATTATATCATGGGAATCTATTAAAATAACCATAGTGTATACATACATACATACATACATACATACATACATGCATATATACATACATACATACATACATACACACACACACACACACACACACATATATATCATTTACCCGAGTTGCACATTTAAAATTTCATTTTAACCCAAAGACATTAATAAAAAAAACTTACATTTTAAATTATCCAAATATAATTTTAAAATTTCATGTCAAAAGAAAAACATAAATAAAAGTTCATTTTAAAGTTACCAGAATATATATATATAAAGAATTTTCATTTAATTTTTTTTTTTTTAAATAAAGTTTTATTTTTATTAAAATTTTATTTTAAATATATATATATATTAAAAATACAACCCCCATGGGGCCGCCTTCCCATAGGTTGTGGGTGGAGGCTTGCCTCCCCACAGACTGTGCGTAGAGGCAGCGCTTCCCCCCCACAATTTTGTTTTCTTTTCAAAATTTAAATAACATTTAATAAAATTTAAATACATTAAACTTTTAAAGTTCATTGCATAAAAATTAAAATATCATCACCTAGAATTTAGCTATCCTTGTATAAACATTTACATATCTTTGTGTAAAAAGATTTAAATACCATGGCCCACATAGAGGAGGATAATTTTATTTGATAAATTAAATAGCATACAAGAAACCATAGAGAACATTCATGATTTAATAAATTAAATGTAATGCCTACCTTGATTCCACTAATTTCCTATGACTTGCTGTGTAGTGCCCCTCCATATTGGTCTTTTTGGGCGTTTGAGTAAGTGTTTATTTGTGATTTTGTTGTTTATTGTGCTATTGAATTATGTGGTAAACATAATATTTTAAATGGCTTCATTAAATTAGTTAATTAAATTTAAATTTTCTTACAAGGTAACTTAAATGAATTTGGAAATTAAAATAATAATTAAATTAATTAATTTTATGAAATGTAAAGTAAATAGTTTATTATTAAATAAATTAATTAATTTGTTTTATAAAAAGTATTGTTTTAAATGGTTTTTAATAATAATCAATAATTTATTATTGTGTGAGGATAATTATTTAAATATGAAAAAATTAATGTGAGTTTAAATAAATGAATGAGATAAGATTTCGAATGGATGTAAAAGCAAGTGAAAATGGAAAAATTTGGAGTGCGTGCACATGCACGACTCCATACTAAATTTTGAACTGGAAACTTGCCGATTTTGTTGATTTTTGGTTTCATAAGCTTATCTCTTCTTGGTTTTTATTTTGGGTAAAATAAAACTCTTTCTGGTTTTGAAGTATGCTGGTTTTTTCTTGGAGAAAGTTTTTTCATCAACTGATTTTGTTTTCGAAATAGAAAAACTTTTACTTTGGAAAAAAATAATTCTAAAAACAATATAGTTTTGTATTGATGTTGTTCGAAATAGAATAATTCTTTTGAAAGTGACTAAGTTCTGGAGAACAAATCATTGGCTGGGAGAGGAATCTGTGACAACACACCTCCGATTTCAGGTGTAGGACTCCAGGTTGGTCATTGAATTTATTTTGTATGAATTTGGTTTTCGAAAGTTTTGTGTTGGATGCTCATTGTGTATTTTGGAATTCGTTGTTCTTGCTTTCATCATTGGCATTCTTTAGCATTCAAATTATCTATTTTCTTATGAACCTCGATAGGCATATTAGTCTTGGGTTTTTATTTATTTATAGCTAAGGATCTTGGTAGAAGTTTTAAGTGAGGAACTCAAGCCTTCGCAACCTGTTTAGGATTTTGTTTTGTTGTTTCATCCCATAGCTGAGCTCGTCTTCTCCTCATGAATCGTCTATTTTGCTTTATGTGGAGCACACCATAAGAGGTTTTAGCATGCGAGCCTGTTAGATTGTGTCATTTAGCATCACTAATATTTTTCCCTTTCCATCACTAACCATAGTGTAGAGCTAAATTTTTCAGATTTTTCTTAGCTTCATTCTTGTCATAAGCCTTCCAAGTTTTAGTCAAATGAAGGACCATAGGCATTATCTATTATTAATGGGTCATTTACTCACATATTGCATGACATCCTTCCATTCAGGAATTTCTCTCATGCTTGGCTTTGTTGGCTAATATTTAGTAATAACTGTAAGAGTAGGGTGTCAATTTTCACCTTCAAATCAACCCTTGTTTTGCTTCTTCTGGTGTGATTACTTCTGTAGTATCCTTAGCTCTGTAGGTTATATTAAATGTTGGTGGTTTCTTAGCGATAACTAGTGCCATAGATATATGAATATTTTTAAGAGGATTCGATTGTGAGTCATTACCTTATGTTGCCTAGAATCGCTTACCTTAGATACTGCCTCATTGGTTACATTTGAAGGAAATTTCATTGGGCACCGATGTAATATTTTTAAGCTTTTGACTCAAAACAAAGAGAAATTAGTTCATTGTCTATGTAAACTATGCTTAGGGCAATAGTTCTTCTTGTTATTCAAATCATTTTTTTTAATCCCTACAGAGTGTGTATGGTAATTTCTCACCTTAGTTAATTCCTTAGGTTGTTTTGGCAGCCGTTCACTCTATAGTTTAACATATTTAAAACAAATGTTGTAGGTTGGGTTACATCCTTTACTTTCCTTGGAATCAGCTATCTTTAGAGAAGTTGTTTGTTTTGGAGTCCACTGGGAGAGAGATCTGTAGCATCTCTATGTATTGACTTGACAATTTTATTGTATTGTGAGGGCTTAGGTTTCTTGCTTTGAGTGTCGGTTGATGTGGGATTTAGATATGTTTCCCAGCAAGATCATGTGACCCTTAGAGTAGATTTTGAGGATATATGTGTGTGTGTGTGACTATATGTTGTTTTCTTGTATGAGTTTGATTACTATTAGTAACAATCAGTTACCTTAGAATTAATATATATTTAATTTTATTGTATACAATAGAGCATGTGTAGTGCCCCTCCATATTGGTCTTTCTAGGCATTTGAGTAAGTGTTTATTTGTGATTTTGTTGTTTATTGTGCTATTGAATTATGTGGTAAACATAATATTTTAAATGGCTTCGTTAAATCAGTTAATTAAATTAAAATTTTCTTACAAGGTTATTTAAATGAATTTGGAAATTAAAATAATAATTAAAATAATTAATTTTATGAAATATAAAGTAAATAGTTTATTATTGAATAAATAAATTAATTTGTTTTATAAAAAGTATTGTTTTAAATGGTATTTAATAATAATTAATAATTTATTATTGTGCAAGGATAATTATTTAAATATGGAATAATTAATGTGATTTTAAATAAATGAATGAGAAGATTTCAAACGGATGTAAAAACAAGTGAAAATGGAAAAAGCCAAAGTGCATGCACATGCATGACTCCAGACTAAATTTCAAATGGGAAACTTGCCGATTTTGTTGATTTTTTGTTTCGTAAGCTTATCTCGTCTTGGATATTTATTTTGGGTAAAATAAAACTCTTTTTGGTTTTGAAGTTTGCTGGTTTTTTCTTGGAGAGTTTTTTCATTAGTTGATTTTGTTTTCGAAATAGAAAAACTTTTACTCTACAAAAAAATAATTCTGAAAACAATATAGTTTTGTATTGATGTTGTTCAAAATAGAATAATTCTTCTAAAAGTGACTAAGTTCTGAAGAACAAATCATTGGTTGGGAGAGGAATCTGTGACAACACACCTCCGATTTCAGGCGTAGGACTCCAGGTCAGTCATTGAATTTCTTTTGTATGAATTTGGTTTTCAAAAGTTTTGTGCTAGAAGTTCATTGTGTATTTTACAATTCATTGTTCTTGCTTTCATCGTTGATGTTCTTTAGCATTCGAATTATCTATTTTCTTGTGACCATTGATAGGCATATTAGTCTTGGATTTTTTTTATTTATAGTTGAGGATATTGGTAAAATTTTTAAGTGAGGAACTTGGGCCTTCGCAACTTGTTTAGGCTTTTTTTTGTTGTTTTATCCCATAGCCGAGCTCATCTTCTCCTCATGAATCATTTATTTTTCTTTATGTGGAGTGCACCATAGGAGGTTTTAGCATGTGAAGCTGTTAGATTGTGTCATTCAACATCACTAATTTTTTTCCCTTATCGTCACTAACCATAGTGTAGAGATGACTTTTCATATTGTTTTTAGCTTCATTCTTGTCATAAGCCTTCCAAGTTTCGGTCAAATGAAGGACCATAGGAATTATCTATTATTAATGGGTCCTTTACTCGCATATTGCTTTTACAGTGAACTTGCATGACATCTTACCATTCAGGAATTTCTCTCATGCTTGGCTTTGTTGGCTAATATTTAGTAATAACTACAAGAGTAGGGTTGTAACGCCCGTCATGCAAACCCAGAGAACACAGACAAAGCAAATAATTTTTTTTTAAAAAACAATACAGTTGAACATGCGAGAACATTAACCATAAACACATAACACATTACATTACACTATTACACTTAGTTCTCTAGGGCACACGAGGTTACTTGACAAACAACTAACAACGAAAACAAAGATAACAACAACACAACTCACTACTTATAGCTATATTCAATGATCACACAAGCTACAAGAAAAGATAGAAGTGATTTACTAACTTTGGCAATAGAGTCTACTTACTTAGGTCAGCTTAACATACCTCTTACATTCTATTTTATTGACAAGTCCTTGCTCCCAATGCCTATACCTGCAAGGTCTACATGACTTGGTACACACATCAGATCAAAGATAGTTAGCACATGATCACTAAGAGAAGCTATATAAATCAATGGTAGTTTTTACGTTACATAAAATAAATGACAAGACTCAAACAAGACTCAGAAGAACAGTCCTAGGGGCCCGACCTAATGCCTCGGGAGCTCATCACTTGATGGCCTTGCCTACGTATATAATTCGCAGAGGCACCGTAGTTCGACAACCTGAGCTGCTCCAACTCATTGACTGACCAACCAAGGGTTCACTCATAAGACTTTCAAGGAGGAATCTACCCCAACCCAAAAGTAACACAACACCACAAATACACGCTAAACTCAACCCTCTATTCATAAGCATTATGTGACCCATACAAAATTACATACTAGAGGAGTGGGTATGCAACCCTTTCTAGGGTCCATCACCCCAGACAGTTTCTTAGGCGGCTGCCACCCACTTAGGTGAAGCCGAAGACTGATGAACTAGGTAAGCATAATCTTGCACAAATAAAATAAAAATAGCCTACTCAAATGTTTATTCATACTTGCACAAGAAAGGTCACAAGGCATAACAACATTCCCTTTTAGCTAGATAGCTTACGATAAAACATATACTTATATTTATTATAGTTATCCACCGTGAAAGAAAATAGTGATTTCGCATCATTCTTGGTTAACAAACAAATAGTTAGTATAGGTAAACTTGCAATTGATATCAAATCCTTATCACTAGTCAAATACTACTCAATCAACTAATACCTAAAACTTAACATTCAACGATATCAATTTATAATATACAAATTGATTATTAATGTATGAAAACATTTCAAGGGTCATTCAAAATGAGAATTCAACAATAATCCAACCCAATTTATTACGTTGCTTTCTAAACAAAGTTCACTTAATTGCACAAATTAAACATCAAAAGAATCATCACTCGAGAAATTTCGATTTAATTACAAACAACCAATTTATCTCCACTTTTCACAATTACACTCTATATGTAGAAACCCTAGTTTCCCCTTTCTCTGCCTCTAACTGATTTTCTGACGTTTTTTGAAGGTTTTTGAAGTTTTGTGATTTTTTTGCAATTTTTGGGTTTTTTGACAATAAATGAAAAGTACGGCTTGCTTGGAAAAATGATAATAAATTCTATAAAAATTTAAATAGCTCTGGAAATGAGAGAATATAAGTGCCAGTATCTTTATTTGATCTTCTCTAACGATTACAGGAATACCCAGATACATGCAATAATTAAAACAATGAATTTGCAATATTTTAAGAACCTGGTATTTGCTGCAACTGAAGGTACAGAATTGTACGGCTGAAATAAATAATGTTGATCTCCCTCAGAACGGGGTTTCCAGCTAACTTCCAGATGATAGGCGCCTCCAATGAAGTAGGTATAAAGTGGATCTCAAAGGCGTTTCATTCAAGACAAAGGAACACGTGTTTTTGAACAGGTACGGCCTGACAGCAGGTACGGCCTGTCAGAAACAGCATTTAATATTGTACGGCCTCCTCCAATCTCAAGTTCCAGTCTCCAGAATATCAAGAAATATGCGCCTGAAGGAATAGAAGGTGTTCTGAATGCAAGCAACTGAATAACACTGAAGATGAAGAATCCTCTGAAGCTCTATGATCTCCTCTGAATGAGAAAACCTCTGTTGGCAATAGATCAAGTGATATTGCACACTCTCTGAATTGCTTTCCGCTGGAGATGGCTCGTTCCCCAAGGAAGTCGAGTTCAAACCCTAAAGTCTGTGCTCAGATCAATTTGATCAGTTCTCAAAATTCAATAATCTCATAATGGCTCAGAAACCAAGGCAAAAACCTCTTAAGGCTGAAAAGTGCGATTTCCTCAAGAATAGGGTTTCATTAAAATATTCACTTTTAATTCTTTTAATTTCTCCATAGTTCTCAGCTGAATATTTTAATATAATTTAAATGTCAAACTGGCCCCTTCTGATGATGGGCGCACCCCTCAAGGCAATCACTTAAGTTATAATTTTAAATTATAACTTTATATTATAAACATTAAATAATTAATATTTAATCAATATAATTAAATATTAATATTTTCCTCATTACTCATCTGATTCCTGATCCGTCTGATGCTGACGAACTCTGAAGTGATTCCGGATGCCGCCAAAGCCCTACTGCTAAAAATAGCAGGGGTCCCACACTGCCTGCCAGGAACTGCTAAAAATAGCAATTCTGCAAAAAGCCTCCTCGAATGAGCCAGAACGAAAGACCACTGATCAATCTCAGCAAACTGAAGCTGAGCCAAGCTCCGAAGTGACCCTCTATCCAAACAATCAGCCTACGAGGGTCGAGTGATAGGCCAATCCTGTCCTGAGAGATGTCACTAAGAAGGGGACATGACAGTCCGCCCCTCCTGAAATTGCTT
>VDFB02000015.1:562447051-562477421 GCA_007258455.2 Sequoia sempervirens | reverse complement strand
ATTGTTGTTGGGGTACCATAGACCATACTCCATAGTGCCTTTCAAATACTTGAATATATGTTTTACTACATGAACATGTGTTTCTTTTGGTGTTGCTTGAAATCTTGCCACCACTCCAATAGCTTGCATTATGTCTGGTCTTGTAGTAGTTAGATACAAAAAACTCCCAATCATTGATCTATAAAGTGTTTGATTAACTTCTTGGGATTCATCATCTCTACTTTAACTTGCAACCTGTAACCATGGGGGTGCTCATAGGATTGCAATCTTCTATCCTAAACTTCTTTAACATTTCCTTCACATATTTAGTTTGGGAGATGAAAATTCCTTTGCTAGATTGTGAAATTTGTAGTCCAAGGAAGAAAGATAATTCTCCCAACATTGAAATTTCAAACTCCTTTTGCATACATGAGGAAAAATCTATGCACATTTTGTCCTTATCTCCACCAAAAATGATGTCATCTACATACACCACCACAATCAATAAGTGTCCATCCTCTTCTTTGATGTATAGATTGTTGTCTACATCTCCTCTTTTGAACCCTTGCTCTTTGAGATACTTGTCAATTCTAGAATACCAAGCTCTTGGAGCTTGTTTGAGCCCATAGAGAGCTTTCTTCAATTTGTACACATAATCCTTGTTTTCTAATAAAAGAAAACCTTCAGGTTGTTCTATATAAACCTCCTCTTCTAGATCTCCATTGAGAAATGCAGATTTGACGTCCATTTGATATACTTTGAATTTCTTGTGACTTGCATAGGCTAGAAACGTTTTAATTGCTTCAATCCTTGCAACCGGTGTGAATGTTTTTTCAAAGTCCACTCCTTCAAATTGTGCATAGCCTTTGCACACTAATCTTGCTTTGTTCCTTGTGACTTGACCATCTTCATTTAGATTGTTCCTAAAAACCCATTTTGTGCCAATTACATTTCTTTTGGTCTTGGGACAAGTTCCCAAGTTTCATTTTTCTCTATTTGATCCAATTCTTCATTCATTGCACCAATCCAGCATTTGTCTTTGCTTGGTTCTTCAAAGTTTTTGGGCTCAACTTGAGATAGAAATTCTACATGACAATATTCATTATAATTTACCATTTTCCTTGTAGATCTACATCTATCTTGAAGGATCAACTCTTCAGGATGGTTCTTTTGCACAAACTTGGAAGGTGTCTTTGGTATCTTCATGGGAGTCTTTTGTGGAGATTCTTCTTCTTTTGTCTCTTCCTCCTTTTCTTCCTCTTTGGAGTTCTCATCTTCTTTGTCTTCATCACTCATGGTTTGAACATAATGATAGCTTTGTTCATCTTCTTTGAATTGCTTTCCTTCATCAACTCTTACGTTGGCATTTTCAACAATTTTGTGAGTTCTTTTGTTATAGCATTTGTATGCCTTACTCTTTGATGAGTAGCCAAGAAAGATTCCCTCATCTGCTCGTGTCAAATTTTCTCAAATCTTCTTCATCCCTTCTAATGTAGCAAGTGCTTCCAAAAATCTTGAAATATTTGACAGTTGTTGGTCTACCTTTCCAAAGTTCATAGGGTGTCTTATCATTGTTCACTCTTATTTGTGCACGATTCAAGATTTAAACTGTTGTATGAATTGCTTCCTTCCAAAAGGAATATGCTATCTTTGACTCATTTAGCATTTCTCTTTCCATTTCTTGAACCGTTCTATTCTTTCTTTCTACAACCCCATTTTGTTGAGGGGTTCTTGCTGCAGAAAATTGCCTCTTAATTCCATGATCTATGTAGAAATTTTCAAATTCATTTGATGTGAATTCTCCTCCTCAATCTGATCTAAGACATTTTATCTCGGTGTTTGCTTCATTTTCAACCAACTCTTTGAAAGCATTGAATTTCTCAAAGGCTTCAAATTTTTCTTTCAAGAATGTAACCCAAGTCATTCTTGAGAAGTCATCAATCAACAACATAAAAAATATTTCTCCATTCATGCTCTTGGTTTTTGTTGGTCCACAAAGATCAGTATGTATGAGTTCCAATGGCTTTGACAAAGAGTGCTCCTTAGGCTTGAAACTTGACCTTGTTTGCTTTCCATGTTGACACTCTTTACAAATGATATTAGAAGGTTTTGTTATTCTTGGAATATCTCTCACAACATTTGATTTACTAACTTTGACAATATTATCAAAGTTGAGGTGGCCTAGCCTTTTGTGCCACAACTAGCTTTCATCCTCTTGTACTAAGTTGCAACTTTCACAACTTATCTCCTTTAAAACATACAAATTGTGTTTTCTTTCAGCTTGAGCAATTAGTTTTCTATCTTTCTTGATTTCACATGTTTTAGAATAAAATGTGATACTATGCCCTTGATCACAAAGTTGGTTAACACTTAGTAGATTTTCTTTTAGGCCCTTAACATACAAAAAAAATTCTGTTTTGGTTCTCCCATTATCTAGACTAAGTATTCCTTTTCCTTTTATCTCTTTTCTTGTATTATCACCAAATCTTACCGTTCCTTCATTAGTTAGTTCAAAGGAGATGAATTTGCTCTTGTCACTTGTCATGTGCTTTGAGCACTCACTGTCAATGTACCATCTATCCTTCTTACTTTTAGCATGTAAGGCTGTTTGAATGAACATGGATTTCTCCTTCTTCCTGCACACTTTGATAGGCATTTCGCTCCTTTTAATGGACTAATCTTCTTTCTTGTTTTGCTTTGGAGAATCATTAAAAACTGTCCTGCAAGCTTGTGCTTTGTGCCCAAGGTTATTACAATTGTAGCATAAGCTATTAAAGTTCATTAAGGGTGTGAAAGGATTATAATCTCTCCTAATGTAGCTAGGAACATTCTTTGCTTTATTTTTACAATTTAAGGTCTTGTGACCAAATTTGTTACATAGAAAACAATAGCCATTAAATGCATAGAAGTGCCTAGTGTTTAGTCTTCTTTTAGGATCAGCACTTATCCATTCTCCTTCGGCTTGCTTTGAGAAGGTCTTGGTTTCTTCTTTGGAGTTAGCAAGCTTCTTGGATTGTCCTTCAAAACTGCCCCCTATTTTGTTTTGAAAGAATTTTTGAGCCTTCATGAGCTCAATCAATTTGTTGGAGTCTTCATCAACCTTTGTGTGTTGTTCCTTTGTCCTCTCCAAATCCATCTTTAACATTGCTATTTCTTGCTCCAACTTGTCACACTCCATCTCTTTTGAATTGAGAATGATCTTCATTTCTCCTTCATTTCTTCATCTTCCATGATTAGAGCTCTCAAATCTTCAATAGTTTTGCTTGAATTCTCCAAATCTTTTATCATTTCTTTGATCTTCATTTTGTACTTGGTATCCTTCTTCTTCAAATCTTCATTTTTCTTGTATGCATAGTGCAATTCTTCTTCAAGATCCACTTTCTCTTCTTCATTACAATCTTGATCAATCTCCTCTTCTTCATCAAATTCTTGATCAAAATTTTGTTCTTCACATTCAGCCATAAACAATATTTCTTCTTCACCATTGCTTGAACAATTTTCACTTTGTCTTCAGAGGTGTTGCTATCTTTCTTTGAATAGAAACTCTTCTTGTTTTTTTGAGACTTATTCTTTGAGTTGTTTTTGAAATTCTTCTTTCCATTTTTCTTGTTGTTGATTTCTTTTTCTTCTTCACTAGAGCTGCTATCATCTTGAGGACACTTTGAGGCATAATGTCCAACTTTTCCACAATTGAAGCACTTAAAGGGGAATTTTCCTTTTCCTTTCTTAAGTTTTCCCATGAAGTAAGCTTTTGCCTCATCACTTGATTTTTCACTTTTTTCTTCATGCTTGTTCTTACCCTTTTTGGATGCTTTGAATGAGACTTCCTTTTGTGGTGACCTTCCTTCAATCCTCATCTCATAGGCAGCAAGGATCCCATGCAATTCATCTTTTGATAGCTGATCCAAGTTTGCTAATTCTTCCAATGCTGCAACCTTCGCCTCAAATTTTGTAGAAAGAGATCTTAGAATCTTGTCAACAATAAAGGCATCATCAAACTCTTCACCAAGTCCTCTCATGATATTCATTGTTTCACCAACACGAAGGAAGTATGAAGCAATATCTTCATCATCCTCCATCTTGAGAGTTTCTAACTTCCTTCGATGAGTTTGCAAATTTTCCTTCTTTACTTTTGCATCTCCTTCATAGATGTTTTGAAGCTTGACCCATATCTCTTTTGCTGATTTGCAACGCATGACTTTTGTGAATTCAAAATCCATTAGGCTGAAAAGAAGAGCATGCTTAGCTTTTGCATTATTCTCACTTTTCTTCTTTCTAATTTGATCCATTGGAGGGGTTGATGGAGGTGTATATCCATCAACAACAGATTGCCACACATCAAACCCAAGTGCATTAAAATATGCTTCCATCTTGATGCTCCAAAATGCATAATTAGTCCCATCAAAGATGGGTGCTTTCACTGTATTGTTGTGATCTGCCATTAGTGCTCTTAAGGATCTCCTTCAAGCGGTTAGGCTTTCAAGAAGGACCTTGCTCTGATAGAAATTGAAGAGAACAAAAGATTTACTGAGAGGGGGGGGTGAATCAGTAAATCAAACCAACTTTCAATTCTCCAACTTTCCAAACTTCTTATAATCAACTTTAGATATGATTCAATGAAAACAAGTTAACACCACTTTATTGAAAATGATTTAAATGACTTTACAAATGGAAGTAGGAACCAACCTACTTGATTCACAAATGAGATGATTTCATAGGCTACAACCTACAAGGGACACCCAAACCTCTACAATTTTAGTAGGCACCAACCTAAAAGGAGAATTAACCCCTAATGCAAGGCACCAAACCTTGACTTGATGGATGAAGCAAATGTCTTCAATCAGATCTACACTCTCCCAATCCTCCAATCTGCCTTTGTGATGAAAAATCTCTCACTTAGCCCACACAAGAAGATGGGTTTCTGATGTAGACTTCTTGAACTTCACAACCACACCACATAAATAATTTTGATGCCTCATATAAAAGTTACTCAATTGTTGCAATCCTTAATGAATGGTCATGCTGTTTGATCACATAACTCTTTCAAAAGACATCTCTCCTCAAAACACTTATTGGATGTTTTGTTTTAAGAAAACAAATATGTTCTTAATGAAGGGTCGATATTTCTTTAATGAAAGAACACGTCTTTCAGACTAAACACAGATTTATCATTTTATTATTATAGAAGACATTTTGAAAAATGTCCACGCCTTTACCAAGAAGTCATGATGCTTCAGAAATTTGTTGTCTTCTAATCGTATCCTTACGTCTTTTTCTTCAAATCACATCTTTTGATGTCGTCTCTTTCCCTTAAAGAAGCCGCTTCAGATTTGACTAATCTTTATCTTTAACCAATATGATTAATCTGTGCTTCTTAACCAATTTGATTAAATTGAGTTTCTTAACAAATGTGTGATTTAATCTGTGTTTCTTCATAAACAAGTTTCTTAATAAATGTTTGTCATGGTTGGTTGGGTAGTGAGATTTTGATGTAAACACGTTGTCTTTCTTTAGATTGAAACTTCAACATCATAGTTTTGACTATACTTCATTCTTTACATTGAAACTGGTTTTCAATGATTTCAATTTGTAGGAGTTTGATCTGTGTAAATACGCTTTCTTTCTTCAAATCAAGGCTTCAACATCATAGTTTTGACTATACTTCATTCTTTAAATTAAAACTGGTTTTCAATGATTTCAATCTATAGGAGTTTGATCTATGAAATCATCATGATTTTGATCTATGGCTTGAGGTTTAGCTTTATCTGATTGTAATTTTGATCTGACTCCATAGATTTTACTCTATTAAGCTCAATGATGAATTGTACAACTTCAATATCCTGATCAAGCCTTGACATCAATGAAAATTCTTCTAATAAGATCCCCATGGACCTAGGTGCTATCTTTGGATTCTTGGAATAAAATAATTGATTGAAAGTTAGTTTATCTTCTCTCTCTCTAATATCTATTGACACAAAGAGATAGGTAGAGAGATAGATACCCATAGACCTATGTGCCATCTTTGGACTAGTGGAGAAAAATAATTGAATAAAAGTTACTCTTACTTTTCTCCTTATATCTCTTTGCCTCCTTTATCTCTCTTTTTATCTTGCCCCCCTCTCTCTCTCTCACGTTCTATCTCTCTTTCTAAATTCCCCTCCTTATGTTGCATGGATCTTACTAACAACAAACCAAAGAAAAATAAAATTTCAAAATTACAATAAAGAGGTACCTTTTCTTCAAAAGAACAAGTTGGATACTCTTTCATGGCTACTTCTTTCCTAAGAGTTGCTTTGATATCAATAATTTCTAATACATGCAAATTGTGCATAGCTTGATAGATAATAATTCTTCTGATACATATATGTCAAGAAACGAATGAACCAAAATTTAGCATTTCAACAACTATGAACATTTCACCTAATTATAAATTAATGGCCCATTTATACCAATATAAATCATATCATTATTAAGTTTAAATATACAATTCAACACAACTTAACACTAAAAAATTATTTGGTGAAATCAAGTATATGCTATATAGTATCTACCATACCTACATGTCCACCTACATTTTTTATTAACGTAAAACAAGTTTTGAAGGGGCCTTGAAACCACAAAAGAAGAGGCAGCATAGATATAGCAATTAAGTTGCCCCACCAACAAAAAAACTGAGTTGATTAAACTACAATCAACACCCCATCAACAAACAACGACCAAAGACACAACAAACAAAATAAAAAAGAAAAAAAAATCAACGACTAAAGAAGTTCCATTAACATCCTAGCTGCTTCTAGATCCTTAGATATCACCTTATTGTGCATTTCCATGATCTCGTCCACATCCTACCTTGACACCACCTTTCTCTTTTTTTTTTTGCTCCAAGTACGAATGCTCAACCCAGATCCCAAGTTAGTAGCCTACATACTCTTCTCAGCATCCTCATATCCATCTTGGTTCACTAATTCATTAAACAGGGATCTAACCGTCCATTCCCTAGCTTTTTTGTTTAGGAATACCAACCTTTTAGTAGAGGACTCAAGCTTCTCCTTGTTGAGATTAATCAACACATTGAGATCATTATGCAACTGTAGAGAATTTCTCTTCATAGTGGAGAGCCGAGGACCATGACCTTTTTTCAGATTAGCAACATCCTCCACCATAAGACCGAGTTGGAATTCAACGATCTTACCATACTAAAGATAGAGTCCTCCCCTAAGCTTCTTAGGGTAGATATATTGCAGTGAGCAATCGTGTCATATTTTCCATGGAGGTCCTAGACCTCTTGAACCGGTCACATAAGCATATTAAAAGAGATATCTGCCCCTTCCTTGACCAACCCAAATGCTTGTGAAAAGTCCATCTCACCCCAATACAAACCCCTCCCCTAGTGAGAACTCATGGGAGGGTCTTCTTCCTGAAATCCCTCAAGTGGAGCTCATGGGAGGGTATAATCTAGGTCCGTGTGGCAACCATCTGACCATGCAGAAGATTCATCCTCAATTTTCTTTCCAACATCATATTCCACCTCCTTAATCTAGCATTTCCCACTCATCTTCTCCTTCTTCTTGGACTTACCAGGCTTAATAGGAACAAAGGACTCAATAACAAAACTAGCTTTTATGTGTTCCATAATTAATAACATCAAACCCTCATGTAGGTAAGGACTTATGGGGTTCCTTCTAAAGTCCACAATCCCATCTTCCAAAGACAACATAAAATAGAAAGGGAAAGAAACAAGCTTACCATGATGGAAGTGATTAAGCAGCACAAAGTGGTGTCCATACAGAGTTGTGTATCCCATCTAGGGTAAAATAATGCATCAGCGCCATGGCCACATCACCCCAAATGGGCTTGATTTTGGAACGGTCATAACCCCCACATTGGATTCTAACCATCTTCGCCTTCTCCTTGTCTTGAAGGAAATTCATTCTAGCAACCCCTCACATAGATTTCTTTGTAAAATTTCCTTACTTGAGTCAACATCCTCGTCACTTCCACGATAAAATCCTTATTGATAGTGATATCCATGCCAAACAAGCTCAACACTCGGCCATGCCAAGCTTCAACCTACGTTGATGCTACATTGATGTCCTTGTCGATACATCAATTACAAAGGACTTCACCCATTAGTTTTTTGGAAAGATGTATTGAAGCTTTATAGCATGAAACCTATGATACTTAAAGTTTAATAATATAATTCATCTTGTCAACCTAAACCTAATGGGTGACACTTGGAGTCTAAACTCAAAGTGATCAAATTATATGTGCACCAACAATTCAAAGATATTCCTAAAGAGAAAAATGAAAATAAAGAGTTTATAAATAAGAAAGACCAAAAAATTGAAGATAGCCTAGCCATTGTGGAAGATATTTCTCACAAAGGTAGTGACTTGAATAAGGAAGCAAAAATAAAAAAATGTTGAGCAAGAGATTTTGAACAAAAGAATGGTCAAGAACTTGTGTTGGATAAACTAAAAGAAATAATTTGAACTACTAGAGAATTGAAGAACTTTGAAAGTTCCAACTCAAATCCAACTACTTCCTTCACAATAGAGCCATAGAGAGAGTCAAATGACCTATCCAAGATACATTGTCCTAAAGAGGATAGTGAAAATGTGATTTTAATCAGGAACAACTCCCTTTTTATCAATGAAATTTAAAAAGAAGTGGATGTTAATAGGTAGCAATATAAGAAAGAGGAGAATAAAAAAGGAAACAACTACATAGAGAAGATAGTGCCTAAAAGAACTAGAAAAAACTAAGAGGAGAGAATCCTTAAATGTTTTGATAGATTTTATAAGAATTAAAAGCCTTATGCTCCTTCTCCTATTAATGGTGAGCCTGAATTGCATTAGTTGGAATGTTAGGGGCCTTGAAGCCCTTGATAGAAAATATATTATCAAAAAAAATTGTAATAGGAAGAGCTCTATTGAATTCCTACTTCTAAAAGAAGTTAAGGTAGTAGGGTTTCAACTTAAAACTAACTTGAATTTTATTTGGAAAGATGTTTTTCAATTTCTTACTAACCATGATAAAGGATGAGGGGGAACTACTATTCTTATTAATGATAAATGTTGCAACTTCATTAAGGCCTTTGATTGTTTGCAGTGTAATAAGTGTGCTTGGGTTATTTTGGAAAGAGAAAATTTTGAATTTGGCTTATGCTCAATCTATGTAGCCAATGATTATAAGACAATTGAAAATTGGAAATAGATAAGCACTCTTCCTAAAATCCCTTAGATTATGGGGGAGACTTCAATATAATTGAGCACAAAGAGGAAAAAAGTGGAGGTACAGAGATGACATGGAAACATAATGAATAATACTTTTAGAATAAAATGGAAAGAAAATTACACCTCATTGACCCCCTAAAGAAGGATAAGAAGAATAATAATGACATCTAGTTTACAATGTGTAATATCAAAAAACATGGAAAAATGATTTATTGTAGGCTTAACAAGTTTTATGCCCAATTAAGCTACTTTAGATTTGAGCCTTTAGAGAGTGCCAATAGAATTAAAGTTCACCCTTGCTCCTTATCATATCATGATCCTATTTAAGCTAAAATTTTAATTCAAAATGATTCTTCAACTATTTCTTGGAGGAGAGATAATTTATTCAAACTCAATACTAAGTTGTTGAATATTCAAGATTGCAATGATGAAATTTTCACCTTAAGAGAGATCAATAAATCTCTTCTCAATATCTTCTAGATGTTAATGTTAACATATAGAAAGGTTTATTTCAAACCTTGGGAAAAAATTTCTTTGGATGATAGAAGAAATGAAGGTAAACTCTAGGAATACCTTTTTTTAGCAAAGGGCCTTCTTCAATCTGATCCAAATAATGATATCTTGTTAAATATATTGATTAATATAAAGAAATAATTGAAATATGTGCAAACTAAGAAGGCTCAAGAGATGAAAATTAGGGCTAAATTGAGTTGGATGAAAGAGGGGGATAATGCTTCTAAGTTTTTTATCTCTCTCAAATCTAAAAACAAAAAGAAGAGATTAGCTCTATATGGATTGACCATTCCCAAATCAATAATGTCAATAGTATTAAAAAATAATTTACTTATTTTTAATCAAAATCTTTCCCAATTTGAAGATGGAAATATTGAATGTAAAAAAGCTCAAGATATTTTAAAGAAAATTATTCTTGTTAAAATTAGTAAAGAGGATGCCAATAGTTTAAACAGTGTCATTAGCAAGGAGGAAATTATTAAAGCTATTCAAACTTTCAATAATGATAAATCTCTTGGTATAGATGGGTTGCCTGCTAAATTTTACAAGAAGAAATTGGATTGGATTGCTAATGACCTATTGTTATTCTACAAATAAGCTATATATAAAGGATCCTTGGATAAGTATATTAATAGAGTCATCATAAAACTCCTTCCTAAAGAAAATGATAAGATCCAAATTAAGAAATAGAGGCCAATCAATCTCCTTAATGTTTCTTATAAAATTCTTGCTAAAGTCTTAGCCCTCAAGATTATTTACATTCTTCCCAAATTCATCAATGCTACTTAGACCAGCTTCATTAAAGGAAGATTTACTCTCAAAAGCCTGATAATTAACTAGGAAGCAATGAATTGGGCTAAGAATACTAGTCAAAATTTTGGCATGATTCTGAGAAATATTATGATAGAGTTGAGTAGTCATTCATTAATATGACCTTGGAGGCCTTTGGGTTCCCCCCTAATTTTAATAATATTATAAAGGTATTATTTAAGGATGCATCTACATAAATTGATATTAATGGATCTCTCATATAACCCTTCTCACTACAAAGATCAATTAGGAAAGGTTATCCTCTTGCCCCTATGTTATGAAATAACTTGCACAATAGAAGGATATGATATGAAATATGTTGTAAATATTTGATAATAACTAAGAACAACAAGCCACTTCGAGGGGGAAAACCTCCAAATATCTCTAATGAGAATACACTTCACAATATGATGATGAAATAAGACTCACAACCTCCTATATATACCTATTTATGCCTAGGATATCACCTAGGCTGACTTACACACCCCTATATAAGACCTAGGCCAACCCAACCAACTAAATAATAATATAATAATGATAACATGACTTAATTAGGAGTTAAGATAACCACAAGCCGACTATTCATAACCTGATGTACACCAATATTAAGGGCATAGCACCCTATAATGTTTGTGATTGCTTATGATGCATTGCACTACTTTTGAGAGATAGTAATATTTAGGATAAGATCAAAGGGCTTATTATTTCAAATAATGACAATTTATTAAACATTTAGTTTGTAAATAATACTACTCTTTTTATGGATTTGGAAGAAAATAATTTGGATATGATGAGTAGACTTCAAAATGTTTTGTATGGTGTCTAGTGCTAAGATAGTGTAAATCTACTCTTCTTAGTTGACAAGATAATCCTCCAAAGTGGTTCTACAAGCACAACCTTATGTGTGGGGTCCTAATAAGTAGGTTAGATTCCTTAGTATACCCTTCTCTATTATTCCTTCTCTTAAAGACATGTGGAGTTGGATCTATGAGAAAGTGAATAAAAAATTCTCCAACTATAATAGGGAATATTTGTCAATGGCGGGCATGTTTCAAGTTTGCTAAAAAAATTTATCCTTGCATAATATCTACCAGTAAAATGATATTCATAAGATAACTAGAAATTTCCTTTGGTCATATGGGAAAGATAATAAAAAGAGAAATATAGTTAATTGACAAAAGGTGGACATGGTTTAAAGGACTTAAAAACCCAAGGTGTTTCTCTTGCAATAAAGTGTTTAGCCAAAGCCTTTTCTAGGGATGAGCCCTAAAAATTTCTTGTTAAAATCAATATTCAAAATGTGGTTTTAAATAATACTAGGCAGTAGAAAGGATTCATCCTCATGATATCCTCTTTGGTAGATTTTCTATCACTCCCTTTAGCTCTAATGTGTTCAAAAGGAAAGCCTAGGAAATTATGAGAACTCAGATTGAATATTGCAATTCTTATAAGATAATAATAAGATCTATAGCTTTAGTTATATATGGTGGAATTTACATTGGAAAAATAAACCTCTTGCTCTATTGTAAGGGTGCTCTCCTAAATGATAGAAAAATAAAAGAGAGAAATTTTAAGGATATTCTCAATGGTGCATACCTTAGTGACTAGTAGGAGCTTGGTAAGAATTTGGGTTGTCCAATTATTTAAAAAACCTATTATATTCTTATAAAAACTTGTTGCAATATGAACCTCCCAATAAATGTTTACCTTGATTCTAAATTTTTTGATAACTTCTCATGGATAGATGGTTCTACCTTCTTGAAGATTAGTAATAAAAGCATCCACAAAAAAATTAATTGACTTCTAGAAGGCTATTGATCATTTGAATAAGAGGTGGATCTCGAGATTAGTCCTAGTCAATGGGGGAAATCTTTAATGGTTGTTGGTCTAGACTTCTTGAACCTAGGAATTGTTGTTTAAAATGGCTTATGTTACTTAAGAGGTTGGCTATAGTTTTTAATTGTTTTAAGTCAAACCCTAGTAGGAGGAATTGTAATTTTTGTGATATTCCTAAGTTGGTTGATCACATTTTTTAACTATGAGTTTTCTAGAAGTGTTTGGTCCTTTTTATCTAATCTTAAGGGTTAGGACAATAGGGATGATTTTTCTTGGTATGATTTTTTTTGGTTATGTTGAGGGGCTAAGTAGTAAGAATAAATCCTTTTGGTTTGTTTTAACCATTGAGATTCTTTGGCTCCTATGGAAATTGAGAAATTAGGATATATTTCAAGGCAACAGGAGGCACCTTATAGAGTCTTCTAGAATACTCATGCTTTACCATGTTGAGATGCAGGCTACTATGACAATTAAAATTTTCAAAGATAATTTCCTTAAATTTATGGAGGAAGGCCAAGTGAATATCAAAAGATCAAAGTTAAAATTTACCAAATTCTAGCCACATGATGTTAGAAAATCAAATGACAAAATTTTAAAATAACACATCTAGTTTTAATAAAAATATAACAAAAGCTACAAATTTAAAGATCTCCTAAAATATATGGGCCTAAAAAAGAAAGAAGTATGTCTAGATGGTGCTAACTTGGAGGTGGTTAGGGAGAATGATAATATTTATGATATCTCACCACCTGTGGGGACCTTTCAAATGGAAAAATATAATGAAAGTTATAATATGAAAAATGGATTTTGTTGTTTAGACTCAAGACAAGGCACTTTTTGAGATCTTGTATGCTCAATTTAACTTTGTAAATCATTTTTATTAGATTTTTTTATCTTGTGTTGGCTACCCTTAGTTGGGTTGTTTGAACTTATATTGTAACTTTATTTTTTTAGTAATCAATTATCAATTCAAAAAAATGTCATTGAATCCTACCAATCTAATTTATGCTAAAAGGAAAGTGCACTCAATAAAGAAATCATCAAGAGAAATTTGAGATTATTGGAGAATAGTGTCATTCTTAGCTCCATCTTTTTAAGTAGTCATGCAAAGTTTGCTTTGACAAATGTAAAAGTATAGCTCCACATTCATTATTCTTTTTTTTATGTTTTGATCCCTCATATGTGTTTTACCTTGAGAAGGATAAGGAGATAAGGAAACTAAAGGATAGTACATATGTAACTCTAAAAATCCATATGAATACATACACATCAATTACAAATAATTCAATATTCAATTAAAGTTATTACCATTGGTCCAATTTACCAAAGTTATAGCTAACATACTATGTATTAACCTATGTTAGCATCCTTGTTGATATATCAATTACTAAATGGTTCACACATATGCACATGGATATACTCATATTATTACAATATTTGAATGACATATACTAAAGGCTATGTTCATCATTTTTTTAGAAAAGAAGAAATGGAGATGTAAAGCATGCACTACTTAATGTGTGATCAAATGGTACACATCATGAATGCACATCTAATAGATGGCACTTCACACATAAAGCTAATCATTTTGTATATTATAAAGAAGAGAGAGAATGATAGGACAAAGTGAGGGAGAGATGAAGAGAGAGAGGTTGAGAGAGGTAGAGAGGCACATACATAGAGAAAAAAAGTATTTTTGATATAGTTCCAAACATCACTTGTTATACAAAATTACTATTTGATCTTTCACACTTGTTCAACATACCTATTACACACCAAGGTGCAATTTCTAGTGTTAAAATATGGGATTGTGAGTGTGCACTAGCCTCTAAAAGAGGAAAAATAAAAATATTTTTTGAGGGGCCCCATTGTACATACTAGGTTTGTACTTTGGGCATTTAGGTACATATGTTGAGAATGTACGATTGGTTCAAATAAATATTTTGGGGCTAGGTGAAGGTTTGAGGTTGTTGAGTGTAATAGCATATGCTTCCCACAACCCCATGATTGGGTTTATACTATTTATGAAATGGGTTGGGTTATGAATTAGTTTTATAATAGTTTGTGAAATGGGGTTGGATTCATTTTTACAGTACTTTATGAAGCTGGGTTGAGAATTAATTTTGTAATATTCATAAAATGTGGGTTTTATTTGAGTTTTACAATAGTAATGATGGGGTTGGGGATGATTTTTACAATAGTTTGTGAAATGTGGTTGGGTTGGGGTTGATCTTTACAATAGTTCATGAAACAAGATGAAGGTTGAATTTTACAATAGTTTGTGAAATTGATATATAATTCCATACCTAGTGTGTGGGGGTTGTGGTTGAAAGTTGTAATAGTTCATCATAATGAGGTGGGTGTTCATGTTAATTTTTTTTATGGGCTAGCTAGGTATCAAACTTAACACCTCTCAGGAACACAATAGATTTATACATAGAGCCCTTTATTTGTTTCTAATTTTGACTTTTTATGGATTGGTAAGGACTTGAACCTAGGGCCTCACAATAATATGACTACTCTTATCATTGAGCTACTAGCCCCCTTTATAGTTTGTAATATGGATTGGTCCACCACCCCCTCAAGCTACATTTATATATGTTTGGGGCTTCTAATATCACTTAGGATTATCCATGGACCAAAAAATACTTTAACCTATAATACCTTAGGTGGATAGTGACCCTATTAATTACCTCCAATATGCTTTGTCCTCCCATGAAAGGTTGGGCTCTTTGCCAAACATATGGCACTCTAACTATTACAATGAACCATAATAGCCCCTGCCTCTGGCCCAACATCTAAACACAATCTCTTAAGATAGATGGCTTCCTTATAATCATGATTTTCTACCATGTAATTTTATTTTGTAGTAGAAAAAGCAACCATAACCTATCACTTACTCATCCAATTGATTGTACCACCAAACAGAGTGAAAACATATCCATTGGTGGATATTCTGCTATCAATATCTCTAATCCAATTTGAATCCAAAAATACATGATTACAACTGAATGCATGTACCCTATAGGATAATCATGATAACATAAGGTTCATACTCAAAGGTAGCCCACAAATGCTTGAAGACCCTCTTCATTGCATCCCAATGTACTCGTCCAAGATTATCAATAAATCAACTAATGATTCCCACTAATTGGGGGATTCCTAGTCTTGTACAAACCATAACATACATCAAACTATTGATTGTACTAGCATAAGGTACTCAACTCATACCTTCCATATCACTAGAAGAAATTGGACACTAGTCAATAGATAACTTTGTCCCTATCATAACAAGAACACACAATACCCTGCAATTTTTCATGTTAAACCTCTCCAACATTGAGTTCACATACTTAATTTGACACAACCAAAGTTTTATGTTCACTCTATCTCTTTTAATTTTCATCCCCAAGATGTACCTAGTTGTCTCTAAATCCATCTAAAACTATGCTAAAAGTTGATACTTCAAACCATAAATTAAACCTTTCCCATTACCAAAAAAAAACGTATCAACATATAATGTAATAATGAGAATATGATCATCATCCATATTATAGTAGATGCAATTATCTGATTTGGATCTCAAAAATCTCAAACTTAACACAAAAGAATCAAAATTTTGGTACCACATCCTTAGAGATCACTTAATACCATTCAAAGATATTTTCAACTTATAAACCAGATGTTCTTTACCTTTCTCAATATAGTGGTCTAGTTGTGTCATATAAATCTCTTCCTCCAAATCACCATGAGGGAATTTTTTCTTCACATACATCTACTCAACCTCAAGATCATACGTTGCAACAAGAAACAATAGAATTCAATTGGATGTAAGCTTTTCTACTAGGGAGAAAATATCACCATAATCTATTCCCTCAATTTAGGAATAAACCTTCACAACCAATCCTACCTTGTACTTATCAAAACTACCATCATATCCTATTTTTATTTTGAACACACATTTGCATCCAATAATTTTTTGTCCATTAGCCAAAGATGCTAGGTCCCATGAGTTATTTTTCTTCAAAGCAACCATGTCCTCATCCATGGCTACCTTCCAAGATGCTACATTATCCATACCTATAGCCTCCTTTGTAGTCCAAGGATCATCGGTGTTAGTAATCAAAGAAAAGATTTGTCTCCAATCAAAGGGAGTATATCTTTACTGACTGGACCTCCTCAATGATTAAGGTGGAGGTTCTATCGCTTCTTCAAAACTATCTAATCTCTCTTCCTTTGTAGGTCCTTAATGGGCTTCTAGCTCAAACTTCTCAATATTTTGGATTAGTTGAACCACATATTTTGTAGAAACCCTAGTTTCCCCTTTTTCTGCCTCTGACTGTCTTTCTGACGTTTTTTGAAGGTTTTTGAAGTTTTGTGATTTTTTTGCAATTTTTGGGTTTTTTGACAATAAATGAAAAGTACGGCTTGCTTGGAAAAATGATAATAAATTCTATAAAATTTAAATAGCTCTGGAAATGAGAGAATATAAGTGCCAGTATCTTTATTTGATCTTCTCTAACGATTACAGGAATACCCAGATACATGCAATAATTAAAACAATGAATTTGCAATATTTTAAGAACCTGGTATTTGCTGCAACTGAAGGTACAGAATTGTACGGCTGAAATAAATAATGTTGATCTCCCTCAGAACGGGGTTTCCAGCTAACTTCCAGATGATAGGCGCCTCCAATGAAGTAGGTATAAAGTGGATCTCAAAGGCGTTTCATTCAAGACAAAGGAACACGTGTTTTTGAACAGGTACGGCCTGACAGCAGGTACGGCCTGTCAGAAACAGCATTTAATATTGTACGGCCTCCTCCAATCTCAAGTTCCAGTCTCCAGAATATCAAGAAATATGCGCCTGAAGGAATAGAAGGTGTTCTGAATGCAAGCAACTGAATAACACTGAAGATGAAGAATCCTCTGAAGCTCTATGATCTCCTCTGAATGAGAAAACCTCTGTTGGCAATAGATCAAGTGATATTGCACACTCTCTGAATTGCTTTCCGCTGGAGATGGCTCGTTCCCCAAGGAAGTCGAGTTCAAACCCTAAAGTCTGTGCTCAGATCAATATGATCAGTTCTCAAAATTCAATAATCTCATAATGGCACAAAAACCAAGGCAAAACCCTCTTAAGGCTGAAAAGTGCGATTTCCTTAAGAATAGGGTTTCATTAAAATATTCAATTTTAATTCTTTTAATTTCTCCATAGTTCTCAGCTGAATATTTTAATATAATATCAAATGTCAAACTGGCCCCCTTTAATGATGGCGCACCCCTCAAGGCAATCACTTAAGTTATAATTTTAAATTATAACTTTATATTATAAACATTAAATAATTAATATTTAATCAATATAATTAAATATTAATATTTTCCTCAACTCATCCGATTCCTGATCCGTCTGATGCTGATGAACTCTGAAGTGATTTTGGATGCCGCCAAAGCCCTACTGCTAAAAATAGCAAGGGTCCCACACTGCCTGCCAGGAACTGCTAAAAATAGCAATTCTGCAAAAAGCCTCCGAATGAGCCAGAACGAAAGACCACTGATCAATCTCAGCAAACTGAAGCTGAGCCAAGCTCCGAAGTGACCCTCTATCCAAACAATCAGCCTACGAGGGTCGTGTGATAGGCCAATCCTGTCCTCTGAGAGATGTCACTGAGAAGGGGACATGACACTATATATTACAAATTTCTTAAAACTATCCTAATAAAACTATAATCACAATACGTCAAATCTTCTATATATATATATAAATATATTCATATAAATAAAACACATATTCAAAATTTATGCATATATAACATACTATCAATTTTATAAAATATCTTACCAAAAACATATACACATTTGTATATATAATAAAACATATTGTATACTATTATACTGTAAAATTACTTCATTTCAACATAATAAAATCTTTTTGCCTATATACAAATTAAATTAAACATAAATTAAAATTATGCATTTATCCCTAATTATAAAAAAATTGCCTCTATTCACTATCACATATATATATATATATATATTATAACAAATATAAAAAGAAAATCCATTTAATGCATGTATTAATTTAATCAAAAACTAATAATATACATATAACAAATATAAAAATAAATTAAAATTAAATTAAATTAAATTTTAAAAAAAAAACCAATTTAAATTTTAAAAAGAAAACACACAGCCGTATGGGGACTGCGCAGCAGTCCCCACGACCTGCTGTACGCAGCAGTCCATACGGACTGCTGCGCACAGCAGTCCGTGTGGACTGCTGTGCAGTCCGCAGCCTCCCTTACGGGTAGGGGGAAGGGTACGGCACTGCCGTCCCTTCTCCCTCCCCAATACAATTTTAAATCCATAAATTTTTTTAAACAAATTTCGTTTATAAATTTTTTTAAGAATTAAAAATTCATCCATTCGGACAGGTACGGACGCTGACTATTTCCAAAAGAAATTTAAATAAAATACAAAATACCAAAACCAGTAAAGTATATTTAATATGTAATTTATATATATATATGCACTACAATATATATATTTTCGTTTTTCTAGAATTCACCAACAGAAATAAACGGGTTTACAGACAGATTACACAATTTTATATACATATAAATAATATTTATACTTATTTATGAAACTTTAAATCTATTGCTTCAAAGGAAATCATATTTATTTATTTTTCTCTAATTCGCTAGATTTTATCCATACGGTTTGCTATTCCTTAAAATCTAATTTCCAAGATTTTCGTTCTCTTTCACAAAATATTATATTTAACTACATCTCAGCTAGATGTTTATTTTGCAACACAAATTCATTCAAGACATAATTTCCTATTTCTTTTGCAGATTCAGAGAAGTCAAAGGTGGAGAAGGGAACCTCGAGTCCTGCGCTTATTTGAGATTTTGACGATGTTTGCTTGTTTTCCGATGGCCTCTACGATGAGCTCCTCCTTCCTGCTTCGAATCTTCTCTCCAGAAAACCGTGCTCAAAACTCGAATCCCAAATCCTTAATCCCACCACTCTTTTTAAAGTCTTCCCCCAAAACAAAAGAATGGAAAATAACCCTTTTGAAAACTTCAGAAGATTGAAAAATGCATCCCTTTTTTTTTTTTCAATTCTTGTCTCCATAAAATCTCTTTCCCCAAAAGCTCACAAAATTTTTAATTAAATAAAAGATATTCGAATTTATTCAAAAAGCTCACCAAAAATCCAGAATAAAAAAAATTTAATTCTTTAAAAGCAAGCTTTTTAGTTAGATCTCAATTCTCATTCGTTCTCACAACTTTTCATTCTTTTTTTTTGGTTTTAATTTCCGTTTTTACATCTTTACTTGCACAACACATTATCTAATTAATTTAAATAATTTATTCTAACAATTATCGTCAACAAGATAATTAATTAAAATAATAAACACAATTTAATAATTAATTAACATTTAATAAACTCACGACTTTTCTAAAAATAAATTAAATAATTAAATATTTAAATACAATTTAATCTAACATTATAATAAAGAATATTACCCTTATTTAATTAATTCAATCACCACTTATAAAATACCAACATAAATAATGTACTATCATACTCACAAAATACCATTAGAAGCTCTTGTCCCATCTTCCTCTTCTGATTCCTTAGTCAGACTACCTGCACATCCCAGGTGAGAATGGAGGGGTACTACAAGGGTGCCAATTTTCACCTTCAAATCAACCCTTGTTTTGATTCTTCTAGTGCAATTTCTTGTGTAGTCTCCTTAGCTCTGTAGGTTATATTATATGTTGGTGGTTTCTTAGTGATAACCAACGCCATAGATATATGGATATTTTTAAGAGGATTCAGTTATGAGTCATTACCTTATGCTGCCTAGAATTGCTTACCTTAGATATTGCCTCATGGGTTAGGTTTGAAGGAAAATTCATTGGGCATCGATGTAATATTTTTAAACTTTTGACTCAAAACAAAGAGAAATCAGTTTGTTGTCTATGTAAACTATGCTTAGGGTAGTGGTTCTTCTTGTTATTCAAATCGTTGCTTTTAATCCCTACAAAGTGCGTATGGTAATTTCTCACCTTAGCTAATCCATTAGGTTGTTTTGGCAGCCGTTCACTCTGTAGTTTAACATATTTAAAACAAATGTTGTAGGTGGGATTACATCCTTTATTTTCCTTGGAATCAACTATCTTTAGAGAAGTTGGCTATTTTGGATTCCATTGGGAGAGAGATCTGTAGCATCTCTATGTATTGACTTGACGATTTTACTGTATTGTGAGGGCTTAGGTTTCTTGCTTTGAGTGTCGGTTGATGTGGGATTTAGATATGTCGCCCAGCAAGATCATGCGACCCTTAGAGTAGATTTTTAGGATATATCTATATCTATATATGTGTGTGTGTGTATGTGTATGACTATATGTTGTTTTCTTGTATGAGTTTGATTACTATTAATAACAATTGGTTACCTTAGAATTAATATATATTTAATTTTGTTGTATACAACAGAGCATGAGAATTGAAATATATATATATATATATATATATATAACATTAAAGGTGTCTATATATATAGAAACCTTTAATTTCATATATATATATATATATATATAAATTGTATGTGTATTATGATTATGACTTAGAAAGCAATTTTAGTTTGTGTTTAAATATGTATTGAAATGGTTATAGGTTATGTTCTATAGTTCTTTAATTTTTTTAATAATTTCTCTGTGGGTATATAGAGAAATTGTTAATGATGATTTAAATGTTCCTTACAATCTATCACTTGAATGTGTTAGTGAAAGAAATTTGTTTGTGCAAATGTGTATTGAGTGATTTATAAATTATGTTTATATAATTTCTTTAGTTATTTTAAATGATCTTTTAAAGAATGAATAAATATAATTTAATTGTTTGTTTATTATTCTTTTTGATTAAAACATTGAATGTATTCATGCATTTTAGGTGGATATTTTATGGTCCTCTTGAGATATTTTGATTTGAGGAGTTTTTATTCATTGGATTTGTGTTGCAATTGTTTTGGGAAACCATATTGCTTTGATTTATCCTTGGTTGTGAGTTCATGGGTGTTTGGTTTTAGGATTCTAGAGGTGGGGAAAATGTTGATTTATAATTGGTTCTTGTTGGTTCCTTGTGAACGGTTGTTTTTATGCTTGATTAGATTTTGTTGGGTTTTAGTTTCGCACTTGGAAGTTGTTTACTATGAAGTTCTAGTGTGAGATGGTGCATGCCTCACTTGGTGTATTTATTTTGTTTGGTTTTGGTATCTTGTGTAAGTTGGATTGCCCGTTTGTGATTTTTGAGTTTTTGTTGTTAGTAGGGCGAGTGGCTCTCAGTGGGGGTTGATGCACAAAGGGGCGTACGGGCAACTCATTGAGAGTTTCCTTAATCAGTGACAACCTAATAATTAATTAGGGGGGTTTGGGTAGTATCTCACATTAATCTAGATAAGTTAGCCTCACTCATGGCTCAAGTGCTCACTTAGGCTTGAGATGAGTGGGAAGGCCTGGAATGGCAAAGATCAACTGCCTTTTCCTCTTGAAAGGTGTGTTGATCCCGCATGAGTGAGAATGGGGGCCAGGGATCGGTTGAGGTTGCCAGGGTTTACCAAGTAGGGGGTCGATAACCTATGAATATCCGCATTGGGTAACCCATGTCAAGCTTATGTGATGAAACTCCACCCTTTAGCAACCTTACATGTTTGCTATTTCCCCCTTGTTGCTTTTGTTCCTCTGGAAGCGGATGTTGCCTTTTGTTTGTTGTTACTTTTGGTCAAACGTCTTGTTAGTCTTGTTCACTTAACTGTCATCCTTTATTGTGGGTCCTTCTTGTCATCTCCTAGCATGGGGGGTGGGCCTTAGGGCCCACATGGTCGAGTGGAATGTGCTATGCACCCCATTGGGTCCCCAGCTGAGGATCGAGTTGTGCATAGTGGTACCATTTGCAGTGACTCCAGAGTTGTACTAGAGACAGAGCCAAATCTTGATGCATTGTATTCATACATTTTAGTTGTATTATTCCATGTTGTTGTACTATTCCCATTCATGTTGGGAGGTACTATTGTATTGATGTAATCCTTGAATGATGTAAAATCATATTGTAAATGTAATGAGTATATTTTGTGGCCTTATCTTATGATCACTGATGAATGCTTATCGTAAATGAAATGTATATTGAAACTTGGTATTATTATGTGTTATTGGTTCACAGTATTTGATCTATAATGGTGTTGTATCTGTGGAAATATTTGAAATTAAGTTCACAAGCGTGAAGGATGCTTATATAACATAATAGATGTTGATTATTAATTCTATATAAGGGTTAAGTGGAATACTCGTATTCAGTTGATCATCATTATGGGAATCATGTTATGTTAGAGATATTTGTTAAGTAATGCAGTTAGGTGTAACACCAAGGGACTTAGATAGATGATATGCATATGTGTGGATTCATTACTAGTGTACGTTATCTTACATCTCATATTAGTTTACTTTAAAAAAAAATGGTGTCATAAATGTTAGATGTTTTAGTGTCCTTTGGGGTTTGCATGGCAGGGAATTACATGTTGGGGAGATTTTCACCAAATTTTTGCTTGTTCCCTTCCACTCTTTTTTTGTTTTTCACAATTTTCCCCTAGAAATTCCCCCTCTGTTTCAATTCAATTTTCCCCCAAAAGAATTTTTTTTCCTTTTTCTCTCCAATCCCCCTCCTTTTTAGTAAAAGAGAATGGAAACTGAAAATACCTTCCTTTAGCAACTACCCACCAATGGAAAGTTATATTAAACATTAACCAAAGAAGCATTAATAAGCTTTTTTTTGTTGCAGGGTTTCATTTTTGCTTGCAGGCTTGGCTCGATGGAGTTTAGAGTGCACAATTATAGAGTCCCAGTGGAGGTGAGACCATGGGAAGAACCATTTTACCAATGCATTGAGAAGGAGCAACTTCAATCTGTTTTCAAGGTGAATTTTTCACTGGTCATGAAGAGCATCCAAACAATTATTGGAGAAGAAATACTACATACAGATTCATAGAAAATCATTTTTCTAGCAAACATTCTGTCAATGTTTTTCTCCAATATCCTTGACTTAGTGCAAAATTATAATACTTTAAAAGTCATAGCAAACAAAGTGGTAGTGGGTCGATATTTGGCAGATAATGCATTACTTAGAGGGGTGCAAAAATATGATTTTAACCAAGGAGAAGGCTTTGTTGGGAGTATGTTTCCTAGGCACTTTCTTCATTATAAAAAGAGGTATGTGGAGGTATTCCATGGTTTTATTCTATCAAATATGCATGAATCCTCTTCTTTTTTGTATCAAGCCCTCAACAAATATCACCATGAGTTTCTTTTGGAAGAATAAAACTAGTTTAGAAGGAAGTACCAAGAAAATTCCTTTCTTAAAGCTCATCAATGCCTTCAAGGACTGCAAGTTACTAGTAGGCCACTCATTCGTAGGAGCAGCAGATTGGTTCATCAAGTTCTAGATATAAATGTTACACTTCATTCTCAGGAAATAGAAGCAGGGAAAATACAAATGTTTTCATAAGGAATTCAAGATGAAATTCATTTTATTGTCCTTGAAGGGGTGGTGCTAAAGCAGGTTCCTTTTAATGTATGGTAAATAGGGTGTTTTAGTTAATAGAGTTTATTTATACTTATAGACATAAAGCTTGGGTGTTTTCATCGGTTTTTGTAAATGATCATCATGATCATGGTATATATGGCAAAATCAGTGTTGGCATTGTATAAGGGGTATGTTAAAAGAACAAAGGGGTTTGTAATTAGGAGTATTATAGGTAGTGATAGATATACTAAGATTGTTTTATACTTTTTTAAGCTACAACCAGATGTTTTCTTTCTGGTTCTTTCCTACTGGTATGCTCTCTAGAACCATATTTTGTATTATTATTATTATTATATATATATATATAGTGGCTTGCCACTTTCGCCAAAAAAAAAAAACTAATTTCTAATGCCCAACTAATTAATTAATCCATTATAAATATAAAAAGGTCCATTTAATTAATTAATTAATTTACTTTTCCCACATTTACATAATTTATTTAATTGAACCCAAATAAGTTAATTTTAATTATTTATCTTAATTAATATAATCTAATTAAATTGAACTTTAAATTTAATTAATTTCTTTATTATATCATTTAATTTATAAAACATGAGTATTTAGATAAATGAATTATTATATATTTATAAGGTAACCATTAATTAATTTTTTTGTTGAATTATTTAGTAATTAATTAGATTATTATTCATTAATAAAACACAACTATAGGCTAATTAATTTAATTAAACCATGATAACAAGCATATATAGGGAATTACCACAACATAACTTAGCAGGCTTATCAAGATTAGAGGGACTACCAGACTAACCCTCAGGGAAAGTAGACACAACCAGACTCAATGCCCAAAATCAAGCCAACAAGGGTAGGGTTGAGACAACGGGCCATATGTTATCTCCCACAACTTCCATCAAAATTGGGTGGGCATGCTTAGACCTGTGGGACTAGGTGGAGTCGGTGCCCTGTACTTGCAAACCTGCATCTCAAATGCATGCATACGATACAACCTATAAACTAATATACGCACACCAGTGAAGGGAATTTGTGACATCTCATGCCTCTTTGAAGAGAGTGATGAGACATCATACCCTCTCATCACAATCAAGATCAAACACGTAAGACATAATATATCAAATTCATCATATCACATAATCTAACTAACAACATTAGTACCAAGGTTAGTAGATCCATAATTTTCATGTCAAAACCAATAATAGAATCATGTATCATCATCTCATAACATAGATAATATAAACATCATCCAAGTCATATATAGTCAAATGGATTAGCATAAGTCTCTCTCAACAAAAAAAATATCCAAAACATGGAGGGGTGTCACATCCTCCCCCCTAGGGCTAGGCTTGCTCCTAGAAGCTTGCAAAAAGATAAGGGTAAAGATCTCACATCCTTGATGCATCCTCCCATGTAGTTGAGGTATCATCATTTGGGTCCCATTGGAGACTTACCTAGTTTGTCTCGGCCCTTGAGGGTCAATCTCCAATGTTGTAGAACGTGCACAAGCTCTAAAGAAAGCTACATGTCCTCTACCTACAAAGCATTCCAATCCAACACATGGGCCACATCAGGAATGTACTATCGAAGAACTAATACATGAAATACATCACGGATGTGGGATAGGCTTAGTGACAAGGTAAGATGATAAGAAACAGGTCCAATCCTCTCAAGAATCTCAGAAGGATTGAAAAATTGAGGTGCTAGCTTAGATCCCTTTTCATAATGAATCAAACTCTTCTACAGATGCACTCTTAGGAAAACATGATCCCTAATGGAAAACTGGTGATCCGTCCTCTGAGCATTGACATACTTCTTCTTCTTGTCTTGAGCTGCCACCAAATGTTCATGGATATGCTCAACCTACTACTCCATCTCTCGAAGCATCTCTGGACCTAACAACACTCTATCCTATAATGAATCCCAACTCAAAGGAGTAGGGAAAGGATGACCATACAATGCTTGGAAAGGAGACATACCTATAGAATTGTGATACCCATTTTTTAAAGAAAACTCCACAAGATAAAGGTAGTCCTTGCACTGAGATTGTTGATCCATGAAATACATGCGCAACATGTCCTCCAAAACCTGGTTAACCCGCTCTATCTACCCATCTGTATTTGGATGATAGGCCGAACTAAAGTTCAACTAGGTCCCCAAGGCATGCTAAAATGATGTCCAAAAAGCTAATGTGAAGATAGGGTCTCTATCTAATATGATCCGACGAGGAATACCATGCAACCTCACAATATCCTCCATAAAAACCTGATCCACCACAACTACTGTGTATGAAGAATGCATAAGAGAGAAATGAGCACCTTGGTCAACCTATCTACAGTGACCATGATAGCGTCGTGACAACGAGAGGAAACTAGAAAAACTACTACAAAATCCATAGAAATGATGTCCCATTTCCACTCTAGAATCAGATTGGACTACAAGAGCCCTGCAGGGTGCTAATGCTCAACTTTCACTCGCTCACACTCCAAACATCTTGACAAAAAATCTGCAATATCCCTCTTCATGCCAGACCAATGGTATATCTACCTCAAATCTGTGTGCATCTTTTTGACACTAGGATGTGATGAGTAAGGTACACGATGTGCCTCCGACATAACCAATGTGCAAAGATCATCCAAAGCAAGAACATAAATCCACCCTAAATGATGAAGAAGACCATCTGAACCAAGAGCATAACCAAAAAACATGCCCTCTAAAGGCCTCCTAGCCTCTATCTCAACTCTAACCTCCTGATACCACGTGTCCCTTGGAAGGGCCTCAAGGATCTTGTCCCTCAAATCCACACCAAGGGTCACCACTACAAGCTTATGATGCCTCCAACTCAAAGCATCAACCAATACATTCTCCTTCCCTTGAATATATTTGACCTCAAAATCCTTCTCACAGAGGAACTCCATCCATCGACGCTGCTGGACATTCAAGTTTGATTGAGTGAAAATGTACTATAGACTATGGTGATCACTATGCAACTCAAATTGATGCCCAAAAGAAAATGTCACCACCTCATGAAAGCATGCACCATTGCTGCTAACTCCAAGTCATGAGTGGGATAGTTCAACTCATGATCCTTGAGTTTATGAGACTCATAAGCAATCACATGACCATCCTACATGAGCATTGCTCTCAAACCCTCCAAAGAAGCATTAGAACACACCATAAAGTCTTGAGATGGATCAGGAATTTCCAAAATGGGTGCACTAACAAGAAGCTCCTTCAAAGTATGGAATTTTTCCTCACACTGATTTGACCACACAAAGTTCTCCCCTTTCCTCTAAAGAGAAGTAATCGAGTGAGCTATATGAGAAAAACCCTGAATAAACCAATGGTAGTAACCAACCAACCCCATAAAACTCTAAACCTTTGAGACATTTGTTAGTGCTGGCCAATCCACAATGGCCTGGGTCTTAGAGGGATCCATGGCTATACCCTCTCCTGAAATGACATGACCAAGGTACTTAACCTTAGGCTAGAAAAACTCACACTTAGCTAGGTTGGCATAGAGCCGATTCTCCCTCAAACACTGCAACACCTGCCACAAATGAACCTCACATTGTTCCTCCATCAATCTAGAATAAATTAGAATATCATCCGAGAACACAAGCACAAATGATTCCAAATAAGTTTGGAGCAATCCATTCATCAAAATCATAAACACTAAGGGTGCATTCGTCAACCCAAAAGGGACTATTATGAACTTGTAGTGTCCATATCGGGTGCAAAATGTTGTCCGATGGATATCTACCTCATGGATGTGCAGCTAATGATACCCTGACTTTAGATCAATATTAGAGAGCACCTTAGTCCCCTTCATCTGATCAAAGCGATCATCTATCCTAGGAAATGGATAATGATTCTTGATCGTCACCTTATTCAACTATCGGTAATCAATACATAGATGAAGAGAACCATCCTTCTTCTTCACAAAAATAATTGGTGCTCCCCATAGAGAACACTGGGGTGAATAAAGCCCTTAGCCAACAAATCCTAAAGTTACAACTTCAACTCACTCAGCTCCTAGGTGGTCATTTGATAAGGAGCTATAGAAATAGGCTATGCTCTTGGCACCAAATCAATGTGAAAGTCTATGTCATACTTCAGTGGTATACTAAGAATATCACTGGGGAAGACATCAACATGCTCTCGAAGAAGGGGATGACTATCCAAAGATACCTCCTGGCACCTTTCTTCATCCAAATCCTCTAGAGACACTACAAATAATTGACACCCTTGATGCATACACTGCTTAAGCTGCATAGCGAAGACCATGGAAAGGGAAATGGGTCTCTGAATCCCTACTATCTCCACACTCTGACTAGAATCATCCACATATTGCATAGTCTTCTAACGACAGTCAATGCAAGCACAATGGGACTCTAACGAATCCATCCCCAAAACAACACCATATGACCCCAATAGAATTAATTGGAGGTCCACAAAGGTAGAAAAAGGGCCTAAATCCAAAACACAATTCAGGATAAAGGAATCTACAACCACACAAGAACCAGTAGCTAACTCAACTTGCCACCTATCTGCTTGCTTTGCAGATGCAAGCCCACACTGTTCCAAAAAAGAAGAAGATATAAATGAATCTGATGCACCTAAATCTAATAATATAGAGATAGAAGTACCCCCCAAGACACTTGTGGTCTCAATAACTATCCCCTGATGCTCTTCTTGGTAGTTATCAACCACTACAAACATGCGATGAGATCTACCTGCATCTCCTATTGTGGGATCTAATGCTTCCAGCCTCTAGATAGTTGTTTATGCTGATCTCTATGGGAAACATGCAACTATGTGACCATACTATCCACACGAAAAATAAAGTCACCAAAACCTCTATCACCAGATGGAGCACTAGATTGCTGAAAGTTGCCCCTACTAGAACCCTGAGATGCACTCTGCATAGGCTGACTAGGGTAGTGCTACTTGGCACACTGCCAATTATGATCCTTCCTAGACTGAGAGCTACTACCTCACTAAAACTGAAGTTTCTTAGGTTACAACTAGGAATGTTGCTACTGCTATCCACCCTTAGTGGGTGCATGATGGCTCCTAGAGGAACCCGTTGCCTGAGACTGACCACCTCTAGACCTGAAGCCTGTTGAAGTCACACTTCCAATCTACACACCTGTTTTCCCTCCTAGCATCATGGCCAGGTTCTCCTCTACCAATCAAGCCTTCTCTACTACCACCTCCATGGTCTTTGGCTCAAAGACATGGACTCCCCCACTGATACAAGCATTTAAGCCTCTAATGAAGTGTTGGAACAACATGGCCTCATCATCACCGATACCAGGATACTACTTAAGCTCAAAGAACCTATGCTCATACTTCTCCACAGTCATATCCATCTAAATCAACTCATGAAACTCATTAGCATGACACTACCTCTAGTGGTTTGACAAAAAGCGAGCTCTGAATCTCTTTAGAAACATCTCCCAAGAAATTGAACCAATATGGAAATGCAATTTTTGTTCCTCCAACTGCCACCATGTAGAAACAAAACCCCTAAGGTGCATGATGACGCATCTCGCCTTGGTATTACAACCATATGAGTGCATGGAAAAATACCTATCCAAATGTATCAACTAGGTCTCTAGCTCCAAGCCACCACTAGAACCATCGAAGGTACTATTGATGGCCAAATTCAAACAATAATATTAAAATAGAATATTTCTACTCTATTTCTCCTGAAATAGATAACTGATCTAAAACCTCCTATCTTCCTAGGTCTCTATAGTTGGTTCTCAATTCTTTCTTTTTTTTGAGCGCTCAATGAGGTTGTAATGTTCAAGAGGCCTATTGGTTATTGAGCTTCTCGATTGCTGCAAGATCAAACTCCTATCTAAACCTACTCTAATTGGGGGGTATAAAAAAAGGAAAAAGATAGATCAAGGACACAAGAGAGAAAGTAATGTTGATTCATTCAGTTAACAAGACCTGTTACTCTTCAAGGAACACCTAAACCAAATTGCAAAACAAATCAACCCATAATTAATACAGAGCTTCATTCATTCATGGTGTAGAAATTAACAACAGATTTCAAATCACAATTTCAAACAAAAGAAAAGATAAAACTTCATATTCCAAATCAAATGATTAACATAACAAACACCACTCCAGAGAACAACTTAAAGTAGGTTTAAGTCTGTCTACTTCTACTGTTGCAAAATAGATAAACAACATTTACAAATTTGGCAAGTTTCACCAGTGCACAAAAACCAATGTCTTCAAATTACCTCAACTAAACTAAGAATACAAAAAAATTTATCATCTATCCTATTTCAAAAAAAACCTCTAATCAACTAATCTACAAAATATCTAATTAATTTCCTAAAAATCTCTAACTCCTTCAAAGTG